>BHFT01055494.1:0-13345 GCA_004320025.1 Laticauda laticaudata | reverse complement strand
ATCTATCTATCTATCTATCTATCTATCTATCTATCTATCTATCTATCTATCTATCTATCTATCTATTTTTCCATAAAACATGTTTCATTCATAAGAGGATACAGGGTTTTGGTGGTTGAATATTAAAAAATACCCTAATAAAGACTAGAGGGAGCACAGCCTATGCAACTATAACTTCACATGAAGTCTTATTATAAATGCAGGCAGATGAATGAGGTAGTCCTCAACTTACAACTTCAATTGAGCCCAAATTTTCCAATGCTAAGCAAGATAATCCTTAGCAAAAAAGTTTTACAACCTTTTTTTTTACACAGTTGTAAAGTGAATCACTGAAGTTGTTTAGTGAATTATGCAGTCATCAAGCAAATCTGGCTTTCCTATTGGCTTTGCTTGTTGGAAGCAAGCTGGAAAGGTTAAAAATAGTGATCATATGACCCCAGGATAGTGCAACTGTCATAAATACATGCCAATTGCCAAGCATCTGAATTTTGATCATGTGGCTATGTGGTAGGTAAGTGTGAAAACTGGTCATAACTTACTTTTTTCAGGCTGTTATAACTGTTTCGAAAATAAAGTTATAAATTGAAGATAACTATAATATAAAATTCTTGGAACTAGTTCTAAAATATATTTATAAAGCTTGCAAAGTTTCTGAACAGGCACAATAGAATAGAACAGAACAGAATAGAATTCTTTATTGGCCAAGTGTGAATGGACACACAAGGAATTTGTCTTGGTACAAAAGCTCTCAGTATATGTAAAAGAAAAGATATATTCGTCAAGAGTCAAGAATGATAAGGTACAACACTTAATAATAGTGATAGGGTACAATAAGCAATCAAATCATACTAGGAAACAGTCAATATAAAGTCAATAGTTCAGATAAATGACTACCTTATACGAAAACTACACGTAGGAACCTGAAACAAATAAACTAAACAGAATCTCAGCATAATAATATTCATATCTGAAGGTTTTATATTGCCAATCTAGAATATATTGTGGCAACTGAGGTCATTCATAAGCATCTAAACAAACCAAACTGGGCATTTGTGGTAACACCCACCTTTGATATCAGCTAACCATGAGCATGCATGTGATTCTTTAAAGCTTCAAATCCTCACTTTCAAGATTACATAAAGAAATGAATCACATAGCATAAGGGTAAATATTTAGAGAAGATGCCTGAACATCCTTCAATCTGTAGCCTGGATCCCAGTAAAATTATAAGCCTCCACCCAAGCTGCTCCTCTTTAGAACAGCAATGGCAATCATAGGACTGAATTTATACAAAGTACTGCACATAGAAAATATTTTAGAAAGGAGGATTAATCTAGCTTTCTTCCCATGGTTATTTTCAATGTACAGAAAAGTCTTGTTGTGGGAAAACAGTCCTGCATAGATGTCTTCATCAGCATTTGGAAATAGTACAGCCCCAATCTATTTTTACCACTTCAATGAGACCTCAGTCTCCTTTGAAGACTTTACTTTCTGATGGAGTATACAACCATGTGGTCTGCTTTGCTTTGTAGCTTTTAAGAAAGTATGGTGAACCATGGTTGCAACCATATTGATGTTGTCAAATAACAAAGGCAAACTAGTAATCCTTGCAATGGTCTTCTCCTGGAACATCCTCAATATAACCAAAATGACACACACACACACACACACACACACACATATATATATACTTAAGTTTTCGCGGGTACTTACATGTATGGTATTCAGCTTTGTTCGGGTATTTTCCCACATCATCATAGTTGTTGCTTGTTAAATCTGTAGCAACGTTTCGGCAGAATCTCATTCTGATGAAGCCGATGATGGCAAGATGAGATTCTGCAAACGTGCTTACAACTTTAAAAGCACAACTATGATGACATGGAACAAGAACCCGAACAAAGCTGAATAACATACATTACATACATACATACATACATACAAAACAATATATGTTTCTGAGTTTTTGTGGGTATTTGTATGTGGATCTTTGGTTATTCGGGTTTCTCTTCACTCTGAGAAGCACAGAGCCAAGAAACAAGCCTGAAGATGATGAATGACACTTCATTCGAAATGTCATCTAGATACTTCAATTTTTCGGGAGAAACCTGAATAACCCAAAGTATGTTTATATCTATCTATCTATCTATCTATCTATCTATCTATCTATCGTATCTATCTATCTATCTATCTATTATATCTATCTAATATCTATCTAATCTGTCTGTCTATCTATATCTATCATCTATCTATCTATCTATCTATCTATACTAATCTATCTATCTATCTATCTATCATCTATCTATCTACTTTTAGCATACATTTGATAGGAGTGAGTAGCCTGATCTGCATGTTGACTCAGGCAGCCTGATCTTGCATATTATGACTCAGTTTTTACAGGAATTTGCTTTATGAATTAGAGGCTTCTGGTAAATGTTTTTTTGCTTGTATTATAAGACTGCATGACTTGGATTTGATTCAAACTGAGTTAGACATCTACCAATTGTTTCGGAAATATTCTATTTTGAAATAGAGAAGTTGTCATTTGAAATTATTACAATAACTAATTCATCTTGGATTCAGTTAAAAAGATCTCATAGTAAAGAGCATTGCAAAAAGGCATCAAGAGTTGTTAACACTTATTTTACGAAGCTTCTTCTCTTGATAACAGGGAATTGCTAACTAGGCATACAAAACCTTTGCCAGACAATTCTCTAATACAGCGTTTCCACCTGGAACCCCACTGTATATTGACATTAACACAATTGAACGGGTTCAGAGGTATTTCTCAAGAAAGATATTCCATTCTCTACTCAGATAGTGTCCGATGCCTCCAAGCTTGAAATTTTGAACTTGACAATCTTGAACTGCGCCACCACAGTCCTTTCTAAGCATTGTTCACAAAAATGTCTGCTAAATATTTCTTGTCTGTCAATGACTTCTTCAGCTTCAATCACAATAATACAGGGCAAACAACCATTACAAACTTAAGGTAAACCGCTCCAAACCGACTGCAGAAAATACGAACTTAAGCAACAGAGTGATCAACGCCTGGAATGCTCTACCTGACTCCATTGTTACAGCCTCAACCCCTCACAGCTTCAACCTCAAACTGTCTACCATGGACCTCACCCCATTCTTAAGAGGTTCTTAAAGGGGGCGTGCATAAGTGCACCAGCGTGCCTACAGTCCCTGTCTTACTGTCCTCATTTATCTGTATTTGTTTCCTTTGTTCATGTTTATGTTCATACCTATACTTGTTGTCTTGTACATGTTTGACAAATAAATAAATAAAAGATAAATGGCATTCATTCAGGTTTCCATGATAGCATGCACAAATGCACTTCAAAAATCCAAATCAAATTGTATTAATTTTCTAAAGCAAACTACATCATCAAATCAATTTTTGAATTGATACCGAAATTCAATCAGATCAAGACTGTTTTTAATGCAAACTAATATTGAGTTTTACAGCTTAATTATTTGCATGCTCTGAAGAGCTAATGCCAGTGCTTACTTAGAAGGCTAAGAAACTATACTGAAACCTCCATGGTATAATATACCCCAACCTAACTAGAAATTTATACATGCAAAACTGGGAGAATCCTTCTTACAGGCTGCAATTTTCCTTCCTTGCAACAGCCAATCATGATAGGCAATACCCATCCATTATCTAGGGTTACATAATGTTTAATGATTGGTTCAGTCTGAGCCTGGGACCCAAATTTGCTTTCAGGTGTAAGACAAAAGCACATTTAGCTTGAAATTTCAGTGAACATTTCTCCAGAATATACAATCTATCCCATCAGAAAGCCAAAGGATAGTGCGTTTAAATGAAATTTTATATTACAATAGTCTTGGTTTCTTTTAAGCAATGATTTTCAGTGATTTTTTTTTACTATACACATACAAATCTTTCAGTAAAAGTATTTAATTTATGGCAGCAGTATAAGAAAAATGGCACATCAAAGAACTGAAGCAAAGACTTTGCTAAGAATTGAAGTTATCTTCTATGAATATATACACAGAAATGACCAAGGAAAACACTGGAATAGCTAGGTTGAATTTAGGAGGATGCAGCAAAAGCATCCTGTGAAATGAATGACAGAGCTTAGATCGTCCACATTCATACTGATTGGAGTAAAGAATACCATACATCTTTGTTTTTGTATGGGGAGAAGGTTGCTTGCTTATTTTGATGCCTTTTAGTCAGTGTTGTCCCTTGGCAATGCCTGGGCACGTCCTTGCAATTTTCTTGGCAAGGTTTCAGAAAGGCTTTGCTATTGTCTCTTTCCTAGAATCAAAGGAGAGCGAGTGACCCAAGGTCACCTGACTAGCTTTGTACCTAAGGTGGGACTAGAGCTCCTAGTCTCCTGGTTTCTAGCCTCATGCCTTAACCACTACATCAAACAGGCTTTCTAGTAATGCACTGCAGGTTCTACAGTTCCTAAATGTTGCTATGGAATAGGACATTCATTGTAGGAGCCCTGGTGGCGCAGTGGTTAGAATGAAGTATGTCCATAATCTGGAATTTGATCCTGTAAAGCACTATGGGGTGGTAGGTACATAAGTCTAAGTATTGTTGCTATTGCTGTAAGTGGACTTGAATCTTCATCATGACAATAAGGAAGAAATCATATGATTTCTTCATATGAAATGCTGCTGCATAAGGTATCCAGCATCAAAAACCATATTTCCAACTTTGAAGAATTTTTCTTCAAGAAATTTTCATTACAACATTACATTACAAATGAACATGAAGTTTTGGTAGATGTACCTCATGTGAGGACAGCTAATAACCAGTGAGAAAACAGTTGGATAGATACAATTACTTATTGAATAAGAGTTGTCATTGACTGTTAAATATAACTTTATTCATGCACTCTGTGTATCCTGGCTGTTGAATGACAATTGTCAAGGATACAGGGAGTGCAATACACCAAGTCAAATTCAACTATAATAATGATACATATTTTTCCAGTGACAATAATTATAGAATTTTGTATTCACAGTTTAGTGGCACTAGCAAAGCAAGGTGGAATAATAATACATTGAAAATGGAGATTAAAAACCAAAATTTTGCCTGTGGAAACCCATGCTCAGATTTGTTAAATAAAAGTTACAAAAAAGAGAAAAATAGAATAATCCTTAACACATTTAAGTGGTCCATTCTTAATCCAAAGCATAATATCTCCTTCCAAGGAAAGGCTTTTTTTAAAGGAAGAGAGATTATGTTCTTTAATGGGAAGTCAATATCACACTATTATTAACTGATTAAGGGGAAATACCAGCTCCAACATATTAGGAAATAAGAGTCACACTGTCACTGAGCATTTTAAGCTCCACATCATTTCATGGCGATATTGATGCTGACACTAAATTTTCTAAAAACTCACCCTAATCTCAGGATGAAGGATCAAATTTATTTTAAGAAAATCATTTTCAACCTTCCCACTGTCAAGGTTATTTATAGAGGATAATTTACCAAGCAGCCTATCAGAAACAACAGTTATTACTCTGGCTGCTATCAACACACATTAAAAGTAGCTCCTTTGAAGAATTTATTGTCTCAATAGGAGAGATTTAAATAGTCAGAAAGAAGCCATTTTCACAAGCCAGAATCTGTTCAGTAGGAGTTATTATAATTGCAACTGTGTCTCCTTCCAAATGGTTTCTTTAAAAAGACATTAGGAACCCTTCATTATCTTTGCAGTTAACTTCCTCCATTGTGGTCCAACCTTAGATACTGTTTCCATGGTGGTGAGTATTCTGCTCTCAAACATCTCCAATTTTTTTCCCTTGGCAAGGTGCAACATGCCAAACGTGCAATTGGCTGGATCATCAGTTCAAAGCACATCCACTGAAATGAGTGAGATTTAATTCAATTATGACTGACTTGAAACTGAAACTGACAGAATGCCAGCATGTTGCAAATTTCATTTGAATAAGGTTATGTTGGCTTGAGGGGCATTTTCATTATAGACAGGTATCTGATCCTAATATGGGGCTTAGAATGCTAGAATATTTAAGACTCCTATACAAAGAAAACTGGGATAAAATAATCATAATCTGTATGGCAACTGACTTTTCAGCTGAAGTAACAATTGTTCTTTTATTTGAGAAAAGCCTAGGAGCTAGACTATGTGAAGTAGGGGGCTGGGACAAGAGTTCTCCAATTTCATTATTATTCATTAGTCCAGTTCCAAGGTTCTTTGGGGAAACCAGGACCGCTAAAAGCTACTGAGAAGTAGAAAAATTCTTATCAGTGATGGTAGTATTTTATTTATGTATATATTGCTTATCAAAACAAAGCTCATAAAACAGTTTATAACAAATTTCTGCTGCTTTGCAGTGAAAATGAGGTGAGTTTGAAAACAAAAGGTTTTAATTGATCTAAAACCAGAACAGTGCCTAATACTGTTAAGCTTTGATTGATAGTGACCATTATGCTATCAATAAGGTACACATTAGAAATATATGAGAGGCAGAATTTTTTTTATTGGGTTTCAGAGTCAATGAAGTAGAAAAAAAAAGGAAACTAATACTATAAACCAATATCTGACATGACAACAGGTACATGGTAACAGCCTCAACTTTGGAGGACCAATTGAAAGTTACCCATTATTCAACATCACTGTAACTTTGATTGATTGTTGAATGAATGGTCGTAACTCAAGACTTAGCAATGATAAAGCATATAAAACAATTCTTTAAAAAAAGCAGCAGTAAATGCAGTGCAAAATCTTATAGCATCTAAAGCCAGAAAAGTTGGTGGTAAAACAAAACAAAAAAAAAATCCAAAATGACAACCACTCATTAAAAAAAAAAACCCGAGAGAATAATAATTATGAGAAAGAGACTTGGTCTGCTGTTTCAGTGATAAAAAGACCAGTGCCTATCAAATCTGCCTAGAGGTGGTTTCTATAGCCAGGACACTGCATTAAAAAAATAACTCCCAACCTGCCCAGTTGTTGAAGGAAAGGATGTTCAATGGAGAAAGTAATGGTACTATGTCACATAAATGGCCAAGGAACAGTGCCTCCTTACAATGTCAGGTTGGCTGGAGGAAATGTTCTTGGTAGCCTCACCACACTTTTGGAATGGATCAACTGATTTGCCTGATCAGCTGATCTTCCCATCAGCTCTACCTGCACTAACATACACACACACACACACACACACACACAAACTAAAACAAAATCATTATCAAGTTCTTTCCCATCTGTTATCAGGGACCTTCACCACAAAAATGGAGAATAAGCTAGCATGCAGCATGAAAGGCCTATCTGCAAATTTAAAAACATAAAGCTGTAGCTTTGCCAGGTTGAGTATCTGAATTTATTGCATTTAAATGTAGGTTCTGTAGGCAAACAGTTAAAATCAAGGGAAGCATAGTGTAGCAAGGATGCAATTTGATAGCAATGTGAAGATGCCAGTCTTAACTGTACATTTCCTGTGCCTAATTTAGTTATGGTAAAGTACGGAAGATCATATTTGTAATGTATTTTAAATCTGAATGACTGATCATAGAGTAGTAGCAATAGGAATAGACACATGCATGTAATACACAAAGTAAACAGGATCACAGAATGCAGCATGAAGCTGCACATCCTAACCAATATAGGAAATGGTCAATGTTAAACATTTCCTGGAGTGCATTTGAACCCTCACTTGATATTTCACAAAAGTCTTTTCACTAACAGCTGAGAAAAGGTATTTTCTGTTTATTTTTTAGGTCTAGGCTGCTTTTTTTGATTCTCTGACCTCTAGCAGTATATAATAATCACAGTTTTAACAAATAGAATATGAAGACAGTACGTTAATCAAGTTGGAATCCTCCAAATGTATATTGGGACTCCACTTCCCAAAATTCTCAGCCAACATATGTGTTAGGCCTACTGTTTAGGAATTTTTGGCACTATTGTCTGAATATCTGGAAAATATAGAGCCTCCTAAAATTGAAATCATTATTGGCTTTTACTAGCCTTTAGAGCAAAAAAAAAGGAAGAAAAATGAATTTGCTAAAGGCCCTGTCACACTGCCCAACGGATGCAAAACGTTTGTAAAAAGGACACAGCGGACGAGAAAAATGTCTTCCATTCGTTGTTATCCGCTCTCAAAAGGGGAAAAATTTGCATAAGCAGAGCGGATAACATGGAAAGGAACGGACGGGGGGAGCAGAGCGGATGGAAAGTGGATGCGGAACGGAAGCCTAGTGGATGGAAGCGGATGGAAGCGGATGCAGAGCGGATGCATAGAGGATGCGTAGAGGATGCATAGAGGATGCAGAGCGGATGCAGAGCGGATGGCGTAAGGATGGTAGAGGATGCTGTAGCGGATGACGCGGATGCGTAGCTGCATTCGCTTTCATCCTTTCTCCGTCCGTGCTACTAACGCTGCGCGTCCATTCCGCTTCCTCCCTGCGTCCGTTTACCGCTGGAACGGATTTGAGTTGCACGGATGTGCAGCGGATGCCTAGCGGATATAGCAGATGCATAATGGATGCAGAACGGATGTCTCCCGTATGCCTAGAGATGCAGAACGGATGCATTGGATACATTTTCCGCTCAAAAAGTTTTGAGCAGCTCAAAACCTTCTGAGCGGATGAAATGTCAATAGATGGATGCTGGACGGATAGAGAGGAAGCAAAACGGAGGCAGTGAGTACAGAACGGAAGCACCACGTTAACCAATGGATGGCAAGTGTTTTCTCCGTTTACATCCTCTTTCCATCCATTGGTGCAGTGTGACAGGGGCTTAAAAAGAACTACAAGAAAAGTTCCCATCTAACATAGCCACCTATCAGTTTCAAAAGTTGGCTTGCCAAATTACAAGAGGTAAGCCTGAAGCTGTTTGGGACATTACAAAATAGGAGATAGTCAGCCTTTTTAATTGGGTTTGGAAATAGGTCATCCAGGCACACTAACTGAGCTTTGTTTCATGGCTTTGTTTCTGTTTATCCCACTTTTCTAGACATGTTTTTTGAGACCATCCTTCAGTACCACCTGGCACCAGCTCAAAGTTCAAGAGCTTCTACATTATGCATGTTTTAAGTATGGGAGCCCAGAAATCACTCTCACTTACCACTTTACCAAGGGAGATACACAACTGACCAAGTGAGTTTAACATACAAATCAACCAGTCCACCAAAGGAAAAATATATTATTTGTTCACCTTATATCTGGGTTAACTCCAAGCCCCATAATCAAAATGGCTATATCTAAAGAAGTTTGGCTGGTATTTGGCCCTGATTTTAAGCAGATTATATATATATAATATATGTTTTTTTTTAAGTTTCACGACTGTGTGCTTTTCAGCTTCCTTCGGGTATTATCCCACGTCATTGTAGTGCTTTT
This sequence comes from Laticauda laticaudata, assembly GCA_004320025.1. Taxonomy (NCBI): domain Eukaryota; kingdom Metazoa; phylum Chordata; class Lepidosauria; order Squamata; family Elapidae; genus Laticauda; species Laticauda laticaudata. The sequence goes on along the minus strand of BHFT01055494.1, from coordinate 3,993 downwards.
AAAGTTGTAGCAACGTTTCAGCAGAATCTCATCTGTCATCATCAGGCTTCTGTATTGAGTTTGTATGTGGGTCAGGCTCTCACACGAAGCCAAGCTTCACTGAAAGCCTCCAATACAGGAACACAGTGTTGCCAGCCAATCAAAGCCAAAACAGACAGAAGAAAATCAGAAACACAATCAAACAAACTCCAAGTCAATAAACACAGACAAGACTCCCAACAATCAGGAGTAGAAAAAAACATCCTGGCACAGCAACAGGCTAGCCTCAAATTTAAAACAACGGCTGTGATAGCCTGACCCACATACAAACTCCATACAGAAGCCTGTGATGGCAGATGAGATTCTGCTGAAACGTTACTACAACTTTAAAAGCACTACAATGACGTGGGATAATACCCAAAGGAAGCTGAACTGCATTAATATAAATATAAATATAAATATAAATTATAAATATAAATATAAATATAATAATTAAATATAAATATAAATATAATTATAAATATAAATATAAATATAAATAATAAATATAAATATAAATATAAATATAAATATAAATATGAATGAATGCAGTTCAGCTTCCTTCGGGTATTATCCCACGTCATTGAAATGCTTTTAAAGGAAGGAACCTGAAGGAAGCTGAACTGCATCATGTAAGTACCACGAAACTTAAAAAAACATATATATATAAAAACAATATATAAGCGAATTTATATATGTGTATGTATATATGTATATGTATACCCGCGAAAACTTTAAAAACAACAACATATATATATATAAATATATATAATAAATATATATTATTTGTTTTCTGAGGTTTTCGCGGTATTTGTATGTGGATCTTTGGTTATTCGGGTTTTCTCCCACGTAAAATTGAAGTATCTTGGCAACGTTTTGATGAAGTCTCATTCATCATCTTCAGGCTTGTTTTTTCGGCTCTGTGCTTCTCAGAGTAATTTGAGCTTGCAGCTGCTTCTTCCTTTTTACTGTTAGTGGGGGTGTGACTTGATTGGGTGGGGGCTTGGCTGTGTTCTGATTGGCTGGGGGTATGTTCTCATTGGTAATGGGAATGAGAAACTGCCCTAATTAATAAACGAGTACTAAGATGAAGATGACACCAGACCACACCCACGAGTGCACACAAGATGCTACCACCACACTTCCACAAAGGAAAAAAGACTCAACACACACAGAAGATGAGACACGACCACAGAACAGAAGCCGTACCGCAGCTGTACCACTACCCGCTTTCAAAACCCTCTTGACCCATACAAGAGAGAATGACACCCCACCATGAGATGTGCATGACACGAACGTGAAGGCCAAACAACAGGATCATAGTTCACCACCTCAAATCCCCCACAACTATAGACGAAGCTGAGCACAACCAAAGCCCCCACTGACAAGAACACACTCCCAGCCAATGAGAACATAGCCAACCTACCAATGAGACACACCCCCAGCCAATCAGAACACACCAAGTCCCCACCAATCAAGTCACACCCCACTAGCAGTTAAAGAAAAAGCAGCTGCAAGCTCACATTACTCTGAGAAGCACAGAGCCGAAGAAACAAGCTGAAGATATGAATGAGACTTCATCAAAACGTTGCCTAGATACTTCCAATTTTAACGTGGAGAAAACCCGAATAACCAAAGATCTATATGTATGTATGTAGATGTATGTATGTATGCTGTTGAGCTTCCTTTGGGTATTATCCATGTCACTGTATTTAACTTGTTAAAGCTGTAGCAACGTTTCAGCAGAATCTCATCTGCCATCATCAGGCTTCTATATTGATTCGTCTGTGAGTCAGGCTTTCACACGCCGTTTCTGTTTGAAATTTGGTGCTAGCCTGCTGCTGTGCCAGAATGGTTTTTTTTCAATCCTGATTGTTGGGAGTCTTGGTCTGTTTTTATTGGTCTTGGAGTTTGCTGTGTTCTGCTTGACGTTGGTTTTCACTATCTTCTGTCTGTTTTGTTGCGCTTTTTTTTGTCTGATTGGCTGGCAACATTGTGATTCCTGTATTGGAGGCTTTAGTGTGGCTTGGCTCTGAGTAAATGGATGGCTGTCATTTATTAGGAAGCTAGGTTTCATCTGGGTGCCTGGTTGTGGTGGTGTTTGAGCTGGAGGGGGGGGTATTTGCTTGCTTGTTGTGGTGGAGATTTTTGTTCACGAGTGCAGGCTTCAAAATAATTGACAGTCTGGTGGAGTCTTCTATCATGCTTCCTATTCATGCTTTTTCCAATCTCTATGGCTTCTCTGATAATTCTGTGGCTGGGGTTTTCTGTATTGGCTAGGGTTTTGGTGCCATTGAAGTCGATGCTATGACCTGTGGCTTTCATGTGTTGGACTAGTGAGGATGTGTTCCAGCTTTCTTTAGCTCATTTTTGTTTTGTTCCATTTCACAGGGCTGCGGTTCCGCTCTCAAGGGACGGGCGCTACTGAAATACAAATCCAATATTTCCCCTGTTGTCCTTCGGGGCCAAAGCCTGGTCATGATGCGCATGTAAGGCGCTCGGCCGGCATGATGCACTACGCAGAGGAGCACATGTCAAATTTCTCGAACGCCTATCGAGTAGTCCACCTCCAGGTCAATTTATTCTTGGGCTTTCTTAAGGATGGCTGGCTATTTTCTGTCTGTTTTGAAGGCAGTCTTTAATGTGATGCCTGTGTAGTATCTTACTGATTTTGTCTGTTGTACCTGCCCTACATAAGAGGTACTACAGTCAAAATCAGTAAGATACTACACAGGCATCACATTAACCAGGAAATCAGAAATTATCTAGGGGCTAATTATCCTGGCTGGAATTAATTTTTTTGTTATTTGGGCTTTTCTATAAGCTAAATGATATAAAAAAAAAAGCTTTTGGTGAGAGAGAAAAGCTAAATTTCATCTAATCGGCCGCACTGCAGGAAGCAGATTTATCAGATGCTTAATGGGCATCCTCGTGACATTCCAAAGCTAAGATATTGTGTAAAATGTTATTTTTAAATTAAGCCCCTTCCTAATATACCTCAATTTTAATTGATATGTTGCTGTTTTAACCAGTCATGTCTGACTTTTCATAGGGAAGTGCTCTCCATGCTACCATGTCACGCACAGCTTCTTTCAATTGTTGAAGATATTTAGTTGGATGATATCCTTTAACTATTTCTTTTTCTTGTTTATTCCATAGGTTGGTCTTTTTTCTTTGGTGTTTTCTGTTTTTCTGTCAATCATTCTGAATGCAATGGACTCTATTACTATTGGTCCTCAACTTATGACCAACAACTGAACTCAAAATTTCCATTGCTAAGAAAGATGGTTGTTAAGGGAGTTGCGCCCCCATTTTACAACCTTTTTTTGTCCCAGTTGTGAAGCAAATCACTGCAGTTGTTAAGTGGATCATGTGGTTATTAAGTGAATCTGGCTTCTCTCATTGACTTTTCTGGTCAGAAGCCAGCTTGGAAAGTTACAAATGGTGATCACGTGACTTCAGGACAGGGCAACCATCATAAATACATGCCAGTTGCCAAGTACCTGAATTTGGATCACATGCCATTGAGATGCTACCATGGTCATCTGTGCTGAAAGCATTTATAAGCCACTTTTTTCAGTGCCCTTGTAACTTTGAATTGTCCCTAAACGAATGGTTGTAAGACAAGGACCGCCTGTACAGGTTGTCTGTAAGGAGGCAGGAGGAAAAAGAGGGGGACAAGTGATAGTTTGTCAAAGCATAAAGCACTACTAAATGCTTACATTTATTAATGCTTACATTATTCCAGAATCAAGAAAATAAAAAAAATTGACTTCTGGTTTGAGCTTCTTCGGTGACAGACCAAAACCGTGCAGTTTCGATCCATGTTCACCACTGGAGCGCCCTGAGCCAGCTGGTTTCGGGGCTAAGCCACCCCGTAGAGGTGGTGAAGAAGGGGCAGACTGCCTGCAGGGTTGAGGAGAGCTGCATCTCTCCTCCCCAGCTGGCCATTACTCCCTTTCCCGAAGGCGGTTG
>BHFT01055489.1:0-12773 GCA_004320025.1 Laticauda laticaudata | reverse complement strand
GTGGACTTCAACTCCCAGAATTCCTCCTCCAGTCATGTTAGCTCAGGAATTCTGGGAGTTGAAGTCCATAAGTCTTATACTTGCCAAGTTAGCTAGACGTTTGGACTTTATCAGTTATCAGATATTAGCAATTTGAAAGTTTTTGTTAAGCAAGTAATTGGCCTGTAGTTGCCTGATGCTCCTCTTTTGCTGAATTTTTCATTATCAGCCAGGTTTTGCTAGATGTTAATCACTCTCCAATTGCACCTCCTTGCAATAAGTTGTTAAACAGGTATAAAACAGTCAGATTTTTCAACCAAAAACCATGACGTTCATCTTTACCTTCTGCTGATTAATTTTTGATCTTCTTTGTTTTTTTCTGCATCATTTCTGTTGCTATTACAAGTTCTTTCATTTCAGCCTTTTTTAAAGTTCAATCTCTCAATTGATGGATTGTTAGGAATGTTTTTGATTGTGTTAAAATTGAAGATTCTGCCTGTAATGTGGAATTTGAACTTCATTCTGCTGATCTTCTTGGCTGTAGCTGTTATTTGCTGCTTTATTATTTCAATGCTTCCTTAATCTGTGTTTTTAGGGGATATTTCTTGATCCAGTATTATTTGGACTTGTTCTTCAGCTTTTTTCTTTCATTTATTCTATCCTGCTTGCATCTGATCACAGCCTGCTGATCTTATTTTCTATCCCAATCTTCCATTTTGGTAGTGTACCATTTAGCTGTTTTTCCTCTTTATTGTTTTATCCAATATGAAAGATGACATCATGTGCTTGGTATACATTGTCTTTATTTACTAATGTTCCACTTCATGAAATAATTGACTATATGTGCAGTTTAGTGGAATCTAACCCGATATCAATCCCTATACCAACTGACATTCTCAAACAGTCTGTATTTACCTTTTGTATGCAATCAGGTGTCTCTTTGGACTCTTCCCTGGAAGAGACTGAAAAATGTGAAACAAATATTTCAGAACAAAGTAGTGAGACATCAGTTGAAACACGTCTATTTCTCTCCAAGAAACAGAAGGACAAATCTTACCATCTTGGTCTTCCCTGGACAGGTAGAGATACAAGATGGGAGCAGACGTCATCAATTGCCTTCTCCCGAACCCTTGCCAATTCTTTCTTTTTCTCAATTTCTTTTGAGACCTCCTGTAAAAAGAAATTGATGAAGTACAATCAAAATTAATTGTTAACACTTTATAAAATCTCACTCAAAGAGTTTGTTCTGATATCTTACTATCATGTACAATACTTGCAATCTTCACTCTCCTTATGGCTTTCTGGTACTTGTCATATTTCTCTTTTAGTACCTCATGGCCCATTTCCTCTTAGTCAGCATCTCTTGGCAAAAAAATAACAAAAGAACTAGAACTTCTATAGTCAAACTTAAGATGAAATAAATCATTTTTCTATTTCTTATGAAAACAATTAAAAAATTGTGAAGTGAAAATGACACTCACTTTCTGGATTGTCTTTCATTTTCTTCTGCAGCTCCATATTATCCATCAGAAGGTGAGCCATTTCGCTGGCTAAACGGTTGTTCTCCTCTACCAACTAAGATGCAGAAATTTCAAGAAGCAAACATCAGTCATATAATATAAATAAGTGGACAAAAAAGGGAGCTTAAAACAACATTGTAAGGGAAATGAATGACTTACAGCTCTTATGGTGAGATCTTTTTCTGCCAGCTCCCTTTCTTGCAGCAATGTTAGTTCTTCTATCTGTTTCTTTTCTGTATTTTAATGGAAAAACGCTTGTGCTATTAAACAATATTCACAAAAGACATGACATATTAACCCACCAAGAACACTGAAATTTAAGACTGGCCATTAAATAGTCAGGTGTAATGCAGAGGAAGGATTGCCTTTGTATCCCCACTCCTGCTACAGGTTCTCACACAAACAAAATAGTTGGTTACTTACTTCGGTCTCTTTGATGTTGTCTGTATTTCTGCAAACAGACCTGCCAAAAGAAGACATTTTGAATATCTGAGGACAAACCAACTGGAGGAGGAGGCAAATTTGCTCAGTATCATAAATCATAGTGTGGATACAGTCATATTGGCTGCAGTTGCTTGTTGATTGTCTCTTTTACACAGTGTATAGTTTATGTTTATGTGCTTCTTGATGGCCAGTTTGTCAGAATGCTAGGCTTCCAGAAATTCTGTCACATTTTTGGACTTGGCTTGGTCTAAGATGGTCAATAATATAGATGCATAAAGGCAACCTCTGTTCTGCCCAATAAGATTGTGCAATGTTTCTAGGGCAGAAAACCAAGCATTGCCTCATAATCATTATCTTTCTTATTAAAAACATATCTCATAATTAATGGCCAAATTTAGTGTCACTATCTCAGTGTTTCTCAACCTCAGGCACAGGAAGATGTATGGGCTTTGTTCTCAGGTTTTGACTCTCAGAATTCATGCAGGTGAGAGAATTCTAAGAATTGAAATCCACACATGTTTAAGTGGTCAAGATTAAGAAACACTGCCCTAGTTAGTGGTGATGGGGAGGAGGAAAGAGAGAGATCCCCGAGTGACTACATCCATGCTTTCATTAATTGTTGGGGCAGCACAAATCAATGGTTGTTCAAAGTCTATTTTCAGATGATGATGTTGTTGATGATGATGATTCTTGTTCTTGTTGTTGTTGTTGTTATTATTATTATTATTATTATTATTATTATTATTATTATTATTATTATTATTATTATTATTATTCACATTTCTGGAAAATTACACTTCAAGACTTTTCTTCAGATGGTCTTTTGCTATTGGGTCAAAGCATGTCAACTCAATACTGAAAGAAAGATTCTAAACAAAGAAGGCCAGTTAGACTTTTTTAAATACACATATAGTAGATTTTCCCAGTTATGAAGAAGAAAGATTAATAAGAACAAAAGTTTCAGTTGGATCCCATTTGCTAATCTTATTTAGAGAGTTAGAGTGAATCAACTTCAGCAGTTCATCCTTGTGTCCCTCTAACCATAGCATGAAGACCCTCACTAACCATTGTTAGCACAACCCAGAGTTTCACCTCTAAGCCAGCTGCAGGAACAGCTGAAGCTGCCTTTAGTTGCCTTTAGTTGCTCTGCTGTTAGAGTGATGTTTTAATGGCATCTTCTTCCAAGATAAACCTTGCTATACAAACAATTGACATGCCTCCGAACGATAGTGTGATGACAACATTGTTCTGAAGCTAGATCCTTCCATCTCTATGTTTAGTGTAAAGGGATTCTGGGCCTCATAACTACTCGTATGGATTTTTTGCTGCTTGTTGTAAATGTCAAAACTTCCTATGGAGTCAGCAGTATAAAAATGCTATTAAATCAGTCAGCCTGAGCCCACTTCATCTTTCCTCTGACAACAGTTATCAGAGAAGACATTGCTACATCTACTGTTTGGTTCCACTGTTGTATATCATGAAGTGAAACTGACAAGCAACATAAGATTCAATCTCAGCTTCTTCATTTAGAGCAGGGGCCTTCAAACTTGACAGCTTTAAGGCTTGTGGACTTCAACTCCCAGAATTCTCCTCCAGTCATGTTAGCTCAGGAATTCTGTCCACAAGTCTTAAACTTGCCAAGTTTGAAGACCATTGATTAGAGCAAAAAACTCGGTCAGGACTTTCACCGTATCCCTGGCACAATCCCAGAGCTTTGCACTTGGTTTGCTCAGTGTATCAGTGACCTATGTCCAAAACTGAGGGATGACCTCCCTCATCAGCTTCATGTACTCAAGTGAGCAGCCACTGATGACTTTTCCGCCCTCCCATATTTTCAGTAACTGGGACCACCACTCAGGAAGTAGTCAAATCATTACGCTCTCAACTTTCTACCCTTGTAAGCATCCAGGATGTTTTGGTGAAAAATACTGAAGCCCCTAGAAATGTAAGACCCAAGAGAGTTGAATTTCCCCAACTATCCATCAGGGGCAACCAGTGCTCCTTCTGCCCAAGTCTTGAGCTTCACCACTTTTTCAACAATTTCCCCAAAGAAATTGCCAAAAAAGCAGATAGAATTTTGAATCCTGACCTAATCCTAGGTAATCCTAATCCTAATCCACATGCAAATTGGCAAGTACATAAATAAACAAACAAATAAATAAATAAAAAGATCTCTTACCTCAAAGAATAGTTTCCACACATAATAGAAGAATGTATCCATCCCTAATGTTCTAAACTAAACTAATCCTAAACTAAATATATTAATATATTATATAAATAAATAAATTTAAGTAAATATAAGTAAATATAAATAAATAAGTAAATAAATAAATATTTCATGTAAACTAATCTTAGTAAATAAATAGATTAAATAAGATAAATAAGAAAATAAGCAAGCAAATAAATAATGAAAAGTTAAATAAAACTAAATATATTAAAATAATAAATATAACTAAATATAACAAATAAATATTGTGTGTAAAGTAATCTAAGTAAACAAGTAGATTAAATAAGGTAATACTAAAAAGTTAAATAAAGCCAAAACCTGAGCTAAGCTACCACGACTGAACATGCACACAGAGTAAAACTTGTCAATGAGCAACTTTCATTCAGTCCACCCAAAGATTTTATTTTTTCCCCTCCTTTGTGAGCTCATCTACCTGTCATCATGAAAGATGATCTCACAAAGTAAAAGCAAAGCAAACTGATGGGCTGAATGAATGCCGCTCAGAGTTTTATTTGTTTTTCAATATTTTTCAATATTGGTCAAATATTTGTATTTTGGTCAGTACAAAGTCCTGTTGGACTTTCTATTTGGTGGAATCGGAGGATTAGCCAACAAGAATAATGACATAGAAAAATTACTGCCACTGAAGAGAGCAGGGAGATCTCTGGGAAATATGCACAAATGGTGCAGAGGAGAGAATTGGAGAGATTTCTGTAAACTACAGTAGGGGTCTTGCTCCACCATACTGTACTTGTCTTAAATACAGTGTTCAAACTAAATTCAGCAACAGCCCTTTATTTTCTGCCTGAGCTGTTGATATACAAACTGCAATAAGTTGCATGGCCATTATTTACTGTGAAATGGTGCACTTTTCTTCCTGTTTTTATGTCCACAATGGAGCCTTTTTGATGATCAGAATCAGTGACAGAAAATCTGTGAAGTTTAGGAAGCATCTGTGCATTGAGCATTAAAACAGAAAGCATTCCTTGGATAAGCTGGGCCATGATTTTGTCATTATTTAATCCATACAACCAGGGGTTGGATTCAACTGGCATTACTACCAGTTTGGTAATTATATTTTGCGCGCGCATTATTGTAAGGCCACTCTTGGAATACTGCATCCAGTTTTAGTCGCCATGATGTAAAAAAAATATGTTGGGACTCTAGAAAGAGTGCAGAGATGAGCAATAAGTATGATTAGGGGACTGGAGGCTAAAACATATGAAGAACAGTTGCTGGAGTTCGGTATGACCAGTGTAGAGAAAAGAAGGACTAGGGATAACATGAAGCAATATTCAAATATGTAGGGGGCTGCCACAAAGAAGGGGGAGTCAAGCTATTCTCCAAAGTACCTGAGGTCAGGACAAGAAGCAATGGGTGGAAGCTAATCAAGGAGAGAAGCAACATAGAACAATCAACAATCTGGGTCCTCATTTTATCAACCTCATTTTACCAACCTCAGAAGGATGAAAGGATGGGTCAACCTTGAGCCTGGTGAGATTCGATCTGCCAAATTGGAGGCAGCCATCAGTCAGCAGAAGTAGCCTGCAGTACTGCACTCTAACCACTGCACCACCACAGCTAATAATAATAATACTTTGAATTGTTATTATTACTAATGAAACAAGTTCCTGTGTTGGGACTTTCCCTTTTTTTCTGAACAACCCCAATATTTGGTGCTTGCCTTTCTGTGCGATACACTGTACATAAGTCAACTCTTCCTCCTCAGTTTTGGCTCAATCTCTGTTGTGAATAGAGATCATTTGTTTTTCCATTTGTGCACATCCTTCAATTCTTGTTTCTCCATCTTGAATTGAGGAAAGTTCCCCTTCTCCAAGGCTGTGCGTGAGAGTTGCTGGCAGTCGAGTCTGAACTGCAGTGAAGTTACTGCTCTTCATGCCAAAACCTTGAAAACCTTGAAAAACCTTACTTGGAAAATCCTGCAGCCGACCGAGAGAAGGAGGTTGGGACAGCCAGGGCTAGAGATTGTAAACAGACCCTCTTCCTGTTCTCAAACCACACAAAGTGGTTCCTTCCATCCTTTCTGGCTCCTTTGCCTGGCCTGAGCAAAAGATCAATGCTGGAAGGCCTGGAGCTCTTTTCTCCCTGGTTGCTGCTAGAAGAACAGGCTGGACAAGCATCAAACTCAGAGAGGAACTGCCCAGGCATTGGTTGTCGGCGAGGGAGGCAATGGGTAGCTGAAGGAGCTCAGGGCCTATGGGGCTTCATGGGAAGGAATGGCTGGTGTGATTAAGGTGGACTGGCTCATCTGACTGGCTCGACACCCAAATTGGGAGAGCAAAAGAAATAGCCTAGTGTCCCCAGGTGGTTGCTGGATCAACTGCTTTGAGTAGTTCAGATGAAGTGGGCAGCCTAAATCAAATCATCACAGCAGCAAAAAGTTTCCATTTATTCATTTATTTTTAATCTCCTTCCTTTTCTTCCCCTGTTCTGTACTTTTATAACATTGCTAACTTGAATGGAACTGGCATGATATGTATCTATATATTACAGATTATTGCATTGCTAGGGCTAAATGCTTGCTCACTATATATCCCTACTCTTAATATTTTATGTGTCTTGATTTTAACTTTTACACCGAATCATATGAAGATGGCTCATAAAAGTGAAGAATTTGATTTCTGATCTTAAGCTTTATGGATTTCCCAAGATCGCATCAACAGGCATTCCTCTTAAGTTAAGAGAAAAGAGAATGGAATCATGGACTCTTGTCTTGAGAACTTGCTTCCTCTCTCAACATTTCCATTGGCACAAAAGTGAAGAATAAATGAACATATTATCCTTATCCCTCTTAAGTGAATTCCTGGGTTTGTGTCAGTTACACAGAGAGAGAGAGAGATATTCAAGTCAGGCTTAAATTAGATTTTATAAAAGTGGTGTAGGTTTGTCTTCTAATGTAGGGTTCATGAGTCTGTGTAGTAGTTGCTATAAATCATTTCATGCTTGTAAGTGGCCTCTTTTGCAGCGCAATAAATAAAAGTGAATTCAACATTAGGTTACCTTTCCTGCTCTTTCAAAAGATAGCTGTTTGAATATATTTCTTCAATGAGAATGAAATAATATATTTTATTTTAAAATGTATGTACTTCATGCTCAATATATGGAGAGGAAATGCTTTGCACAAGAAAACAAGTACAGGAAATAAGGCTATAAAACCTTTGTTCTGCACTATGTTGACATATATGAGGTAGGTTCTGAGGGAGAAGGCGTCATCACCCATGATGAAGTAGGGCACATCTTGTGTGTCGTTGGGCAGGGGCAAGGGGGTCCTGGATCTGGGAAGCCGCATGATGAGGTTGTGTTCCAGGCCCTCCTTGAGGTTGACTGCATTGTATACCTGGGCATCTGAAGATGACCCGTTGCCTGAAGCATCGATGTACATGACACTTGTAGTCAACATCGACAATGGCGAAGAGGATGATGCTGAAGAAGCCCTTGTAGTTGTGATAAGTGGACCCTGACTTGGCTGGAGCTTTGCAGGCCACGTGCTTCCCATCTATGGCTCCAACGGTGTGTGGGAAGTTCCACTTCTGACTACGCACTCGCTCTGCAACTTTCTTCCATCCTTCTTCAGTGGAGGGGCACAGGAGGAGAGCTTCCTCCAGAGGTTTATTCTTCGATGATGGCCTGCACCACATTCTCTGACCACATGCTGATGGTGTTGTGTGGCACCTCCAGCCATACTGCATGCCTCCTGTAAGCGTGGTCCCTGAGCCACGGTGGCGCAGAGTCAGTGCCACCTTTGAGCCCAGAGTCCAGGCTGGGCCAGAAGTTGGTGCTCTGCTTGGTCAACCTGGGTCTCAGCCACTCCACAGCTTCGTCAAACATTGGCTTTGGCCGGCATCCTCATGAAATTCTGCGAATGCAGCGAGTGTCTTCGTTCCGTCAGCTCCCCATCAGCTTGTTTTACAGTCCGTACTTGCTCTTCTGGCAATCCAATCTTACGGACCCAGACAACTTCTTGGCTGCCCTCTTTTGGCGCGACGAGATCAGGTGAAAAGCGCCTGTTAGATGGCTTCACACTGTTGCAGAACGATGGTGGCTACCAAAAGGAGTGTGTTACGATCCATGGTGGACATCAATGGTATTGTGGAAAAACAAGAGCAAGAGCAATGCTGAAGAGGTCTGCCACAGCAGGGCTGCTGACTGAAAGTGAGATCCAGGTGAGTTCCTCCCTTTTTATAGGAAATATTGGTTTTCCTCTAGGTGTCCTTTTGCCATCCTCTAGGCATCCTGCAGACATCCTAATATATCCGAGATACGTCCCCTCTGCGAACGTTTTTCGCTTTTAATGCTTTATATGAGAGCTGCAATCCGCTTTCATCCTTTCTACGTCCGTGCTATAACGCTGCATGTCATTCCGCGTCCGTTTCACTTCCCTCCCTGTGTCTGTTTTCCACTGCAGCAGATTCAAGTTGGCGCGGATGCGCAGCAGATGCCTAGTGGATATATGCGGATGCGTAACGGATGACAACGGATGTAGAACGGATGGTTCCCCAATATGCGTTGTGGATGCAGAACAGACGCGTTGGAAACATTTTCCGCTCAAGAAAGTTTTGTGCAGCTCAAAACTTTTTGAGCAGATGAAATGTCAGTAGACGGATGCTGGACGGATAGAGAGGATGAAAAACTGACGCAGTGAGTACAGAACAGAACCATCACGTTAACCAACAGATGGCAAGTGTTTCTCTCCATTTTACATCCTCTTTCATCCGTTGGTGCTGTGTGACATGGGCTTTACTCGTTTTTTTCTTGGGGGGAGCGGTTCCTTTCATTTTCCAATTTTGCATATGTAAAACACCATGCCTCAGTAACAAAAGATATGATTTGCATTCAGGACATCCTAGAATTTGATATTTTCTGGTAAAGCTGGAAAATAGATTTGCTAAAGCCCTTGAAAATGTCTGCCAGTCATTACAAACTATGCCTAGTAAGGTAAAGAAGTTGTGTATCTCCTGAGCGCCTATGAAACAATCCCAATATTGGTATTTTTAATCATCCAACAATATTCTCTTGTGGTGTTAAATGAGAATGCTCCATTCTTCCAGGCACTTTTGGTCATCTTCTGTATCTCCTCAAAATCAGACTGTGAAATAGATATTTAGATTGGAGGCAGTTTGAGAAACAAAAGAAAAACTCATCTGTACAAAATTTCCAATCAATATTTAATTATTCTTTGAAAACAATACATAGATAAAATGAAATCAGAACTTCATTTGTTATGAAGGACAAATCATATCTCAAAAGTCCCACTTTTTTCTATGTGCATATAAGAGAAATGCTATTATTCGTGCAATGCATTTTCTATCAGAATGTGTTGGGGGGGGAAATTATATATAATGTATTTTGGGTATTTTATAATAAGGGACATTTATCAATGTTCCCTTCCTTTGCTTGTAAGTCCTAAAATGCCAGGTAAAGTTATCTATTACTAGGAATGGGGAAACATTCCCCCAGAACTGAAGACATGATTTGTTTCTTTTTTCTAATCAAATTAGCACTGAGATTTTTTTTATGAACTGATTTTTTTTACACATGAACTGCACAATGTTGCTTCTAAACACAATTATCTGATGATTAAGGCCTCTCTGTTTCATTTCTTACTCTATTTTTGGCAAACCATTTTCATCCAATTTTTGGGATCAAAACTCTAATGATTCCCAAAAGTTTTCCTGTTCCTGAAGGGCATCTCTTTTGTTGGTGAGACATAAAAAAATTCTTCTTCTTTGTCCACTTCAGTTTTATCCTTCCTAACTCAATTTGTTATGATGAGTGGCAAAATATCCTTCAACTCTGCCAAATGGAAAATTGCCATCTCTGGTACCAGATGGGGTTACACTACCCTAGACAGACCTGGTGCATAATCTGAGGGTTCTCCTGGACTCACAACTCTTACTCAAATAGTATATAGAAGTCATGGCCCAGAGGACCTCTGTGCAACTGTGAGTTTTGCACCAGTGATGCCCATTCCTGGACCAACAATCCCCACTCACAATCATCTATACCAGGGGTCGCCACCCTTTTGGACCTCAGGGACCACCTAACTCATAATTTTAAATCCCAGGGATCTCTAACCAGTTCTGTGGGCATGGCCTAATTTGTGGGTGTGGCTTGGTCATGTGACTGGCTGGGCATGGCTTGTATGTAAATATTACAAATATTTATATAAATGTTGAATTTTTTATATAAAAAGATTCAAGATGCTGGTTGTCACCTTCAAAGCTCTACATAGTTTGGGACCATGTTATTTGAAGGATCATCTTTTCCTGGTCACATCTACCCAAACCACCAGAGCGGAGACACAGGGAATATGATGGGTTCTCTCCTAAGGAGGTCCATCTAGTGAGATAAAAAAGGGCCTTCTCTATGGTGACTCACTCCCTGTGGAACACCATCCCAACAGCAATAAGATTGGCCCCCTCTTTGACAGTGTGAAAACCTGGTTCTGCCAGTCAGAATGATATGGAAACCATAACGTTTGATTTTTAAAATCTTGTTTGATTTTTTCCCCACCAGAGAGGTGGGGTGTGTTGAGATTTTACTTTTATAAACTGTTCATACACTGAAAGTGAATTGGGTGGCCATATAAATGTAAATAGATGAGAGAGAGAGAGAGAGAGAGAGGGAGGGAGGGAGGGANGAGGGAGGGAGGGAGGGAGAGAGAGAGAGAGAGAGAAATTCATTTTGTCACTTCCACCTTTGTCTTTCAGAGAGCAGCTATAAAATCCTCAGCCAAGTGCAAAAATGTATTCACTTGTCTTATTCCTCCCACCCAGTCAGGTTGTTGTGATTACAAAGGGATGATGTTATATTTACAGCAGAAAAATAGATGGGAGGGATTTTCTGTCTGTAGAATGGAGTTGCTATGCAGGAACACACTGTCTCCTTTGAAGACTTTCCTTTGAAAATAACTAGCTGTATAGTGAACAGGAATCCTTACCAAGCTAGGGATAATTCCTTCCACAGAGGTTCTTCAAATGAGAAAATTCCAAATTCTCTAATGATTTATCATCAATCTTCAGGTGTTCTATTGCAGGACAGACAGGCAACCACTTTTGAAGGACAAAATCATGAAACCAGCTTCTAATAATCTCCAATTACCTTCAGAAGAAATTTAGAGAATGTTTCTTTAGTCAATTTCTAAAGTATATTTTTCCTTGCTAACTTGCCTTGAATGCTCTTGTCTGATGAGGACAGCATGTTTCCATTTGTTACAAACTAATCTAACTTTGAGTACAATAAAAAACATAATAGATACATTTCCTACCTTACAAGCTTTATTGATTGATTAATTGATTGAATTCATCACATGTCTGTAATGCCCACTTCACATAAGTGACTTTGGACAATAAAAACATGTTGGAATATAAAAGCATGAATAAGAACAAAGTTAAAAACAGAATTAAAAGGAATACTACCGTATTAGAAGTTTAAAAGGCGGAGAAAACATCCTCATGACACCAACCATCCCCAGAGCTACCTCTTTGAAATCATGATAATTGGTAGAGATCATAATACTCTTTCTGAAGGCCAAATTGCATATTTGAAGTTTATATATTCAAAACTCAGTAGAATGTTTTTATTGCCATTCACCTCCCTTCCTACTTTTCCCTGTATTTAAAATGAATAAAAATAATAATTTGTTGTGAAAGCAACTGCCTGTGAAGTCTTCTGGATTGGGGTTGAAAGGCAAAAGCAGAAGCAGTATGCTTCATTCCATATTTGGGTAGACCAGGTTGCCCTGATTAAAAACACTTATAATGAACAAGTATTTTGAGAAGCCTTGGTGGCGCAGTGGTTAGAATGCAGTACTGCAAGCTACTTCTGCAATTTGGCAGATTGAATCCCACCAGGAAAAAGTGATCATGCTGAAAGATGCAAATCAATTAACATAGAAATCTTTAAAAGGATATGTGTTCTGTCCTCACTACTTGTTAGTCTGTGTGCAGTTCGACATGCAGCTAAACTCATCAAACTTTTCATCTTGCTAATAGTTAACCAATCCTGTCAACACAGAGAAAGTTCTCATCACACATCTTGTTGTTCTTAAGCTGCCTACTTGAGAAGCCAGACAACTGCTCTTTAATACTGCAATCCTATGTAGACTTGCAAATAAGACCTACTAAATGAAACTGTTAGTAATTTTGCAAAGAATATTTTATAGTGCCTGACTGGTAAGTATAATGTAGCAAGTAAACCAATGATTCATACTGATGCCTGTGCACGACTGACAAAAAGATTTCTTTGCTGTTGATCACATCCAGAATTTACTTATGACTCAGTAAATTCATACATTCAATATATTAACTTCACTCCTTTCCCTTAAATTCCCTTAAATTTTGATACTGGCTGGGCTTGATGTTACAATTTTCTATTCCTAATTATGATTTTAAAAATCTGTACTATATTATTATAATTAATAAATGTTAAATAAGAAGGAACATATATTTGTGTGTGTGTGTGTGTGTGTGTGTGTGTGTGCTGTTCAGCTTCCTTCTGGTATTATCCCATGTCATTGTAGTGCTTTCAAAGTTGTAGCAACATTTCAGCAGAATCTCATCTGCCATCATCAGGCTTCTGTA
>BHFT01055488.1:0-30423 GCA_004320025.1 Laticauda laticaudata | reverse complement strand
CAGCATTCAAAAGTGACCAAACCACCAGCCAGAAAGCATAGGAACTGAGAAGTGGTCTGTGGTCACCATCTGCAGAACCACTCCTTTATTAGGGATGTCTTGCTAACTGCCTAGGCTTTCCACCTCTTGTCTACTCCGTTTGCACAACAGCATGTGAAATTGATTGTCAATCAGTGTTGCTACCTTAGTGGACGATTTGATTTCACAGAAGTGTGATTGACTTGGAGTTACATTGTGTTGTTAAAGTGTTCCCTGTATTTTTTTGAGCAGTGTATATATCTGATAAAGGAATCTAAAATATAGTTTTGCTTCCCTTTATCAAATTGGATTAAATCTATTTGCTTGTGGACAATGAATTAATTATTATTCAATAAAATTAAATAAAGACACCCAGAACAGAAACAAACAACACAAAAACAGAATTCCATGATTACATACAGAGACATAATATACTGTAAAAATTCCAGGATAAATTATTCCTTTCAAAGTAAGGATAAGAATCTCTAGACACTGTGAACTACTATATAACTCCTAACAGGTCAGGCTAGGACAGGGGTGTTAAATTCGTGGCCAGCAGGTTGGATGTATCACACATTGGCCACACGCATCCCTAGGGGGGAAAGTTGCAATACATCACGTGACGACAATGCGGCATCACAGGTTTGACACCCTTGGGCTAGGATATTCAGTTATGAAAAATACTGGGAATTATAATCCCTTTGTAGAAAGTCACAGATTCTTCATTCTTGTTTCATGGAATTAATTCCAATATAAAAAAAAACTTTTTTAATAATTTAAGTGAGACCTTAATTAAAAAATCTTTTTGTTGTTCTAATACTTGCATTTGAAGTGGTATTAAGCAGAATCTTCTTATAAGGACAAAGTCGAATCAACAAGATATGTGATTAATATTCTTACAAAATTGGAATAGTCATTTTAATTTTATCTAATTGCCATTATATCTGCAGCAAATGTCAACTGAGATATTTCCACTTGAAGTGATATACATATATCTCTCTTCATAAACCACTTGTGAAATAAATACCTTTTTCAAAAAAAAAATTAAGAGATCTTTGTAGAGGGGCTGTTAAAACTTGCAATATAGAACATAGAACATGTACTAATATTTACCAATCATACTCAACTTTATTAGTGTTAATGGAACATAAGCCCTATTTCACACAAACTATACAGTAAATCAATTTAAAGAAGAACACAGGCTCTACTAGAAAAGCTATGTGAAATAATTAAATCCTTCCCCCCNCCCTTTTTTTTTTTTTTTACATAGAAATGTATCTCTCATGTAACATTACATTTTCAGGCCAGAATAAAAAAAAACATTGGAACAAATATAAACCAGAACCATCCAAAATGCACAACTGAGTTTCAATTACAAGTGATTGTAACAAATACAGTGTAGATGAAGCAAATTGTATAGAAAAAAATATCTAAACCATGAGTGTTAAACTCGATCACGTCATGGGGTGGATTGTGACGTATCATGATGGTTTTTTGCCTTTGCAAAGCCAGGATGGGCATGGTCTGCACCTGACATATCCAGCCCATAGGCCGCCAATTTGTCAGGCCTGCTAAACCATTAGCTTTACCAATACCAACATTAGTATTTTTATATCTACTATTTTTACAAATCTTATCCTATTAAATTTTATCTAGAAAATCAAGACAACAAATATAGAGTCCCTTAATGAGAACTTCAAGACCAAAAATATGCCCCCCCCAAAAAAAACCTTTGCTATCTCGCAGAAAGTTCTTGAAAGAATGCAACTAATCAGTACAGATATAATGATAATTTTTTATGATAGATGTTTTCAAAGTTCTTCTAATTTCTGAATCTAGGAGAAATTCATATGTAATACATGTAAATAGTAAAAGAAAAAGCAGTATACATTTAAGAAAATCAGAATACATTTGATGAGTATAATTTTCAATAAACCAGTCCAAAAAAAGATTCACAGCTCAGATTCTTTGAGCCACCACCATTTAACATCTTTCCTAAAGTAGGATGAAAATGGTCATGATTTGTCAATCTCTTTCTGCACCCTCACATTTCCTGCACAACTCTTGCTTTTTGGGAAGTAGTTCATTTTTCCTTACAAGAAGAAATGCCATGTTAAATATTTTCCTTTATTTTGTGATTGTTGAAAATTCCACGTAGCAAAGAATGGCAACTCTGACATAATTTCCGTGTCTTATTTGGGTAAAATTTCAAAACCAGTTGTAAAGATAAAATATTAATTGAACTGGAAGCTGTGTATATTGTTCAAGAATTGAGTCACTCCATTTCTCCTTATTTTGGTGAATGAAAATTTCCATATTTGGACTATTTCACAGAGGCTTTTGTGCATTATTCGTGGTAAATTTGGGTGTGGCACTCAATGTGTCAAAGCATTTGTTCTAGTGGTATTTAATATTTTTGAAGTATTTTAAAGCAAAGCAATTCTCAGTTTATCATTATAAACTGCACTTGGTTTATAGGTTGCACCCTTGGAGAAGCAGGCCCTGTCAGACACCAATACTTTAGAATTGGCCACAATTAAAAAAATCCTAAAGATCAGCTGATACCATGATGAGTATAATTTCTTGCCCTCCAGAATAAAGATGAATTGAGATATTTTGAACTGAAAGAACAAAATGTATTTGTCAAAAGGATACATTTTGTCCCAGAAAGCAGATGTACATTTTCCCTGGCTTTTTCCTTAGCAATTCCTTATTACATAAAGGGGAAAATATTGTGCTGAAATATAGGAGAGCAAGTAATATTTATAATTACCATCCCAATAAATTTATCTTTAATCAGAAAGTTATTTACTTTTAGTACCTGGAGCAATATACTGCCTTATTGCTCCTATTGTACCTCTCAGTTCTTCTGTGTTTGGCTTCAGTAATTTTACTTTTATAAAAGCGTTCCTTAACCTAAATATTGGGAATTAATTTTGACTCATCTTTTTGGCAGAAAGAGCAATTGTATTTAATTTTAGTAGCTCTGTGTAGCAGAGTTAATAGTTGCTATTTAATTCTGAAGGACTTCTGAAAGATCTTTAAATTAATTGGTTACTTGGGACAACTTGCTCAAATTCAATGTGATCCTCAGAACTAACAAAAATAGAAATAAGTACATTACCCCAAAAAACAAGGTATTGCAAGACACTGAAGAAATTCTAATCACTGAAATATTTATACATAATGAAAGGGCTTAAATTTTAAATTGGGCTTTTAAAACGCCTGGAAAATACCTTGCCTGAATCAGAGCTGCATTTTAGATTTCTCTTGGTGACATAATTTCTGTCAGGAAAAAACTATACATTCCTTCTCTCTACATTCTCTGCAGTCTTGCTAATACTGCTGCTGCATTAAGAACTGGGAATATGTAAAGATGGAAGCATTTATCCTTTCCCTGTTTATAAGGGTTAGAATTTCTGAAAAATGTGTTTTGCCCACATTTGCAGAAAAAAATAAAATCCCAGACTCCAAAACATCCTTAACTTTGAGCAATCTGCTATACTGTTGTTTGAAAGGGCAAGAAATGAGAAAATGGGAGCCATCAAAATACATATAGTATTTTTAGAATAAGGAATATTCTTCTCCATTTTTAGATCTTAAAACTCTGAATTAGATTGTACTGAGGGAAAATGCATAATTGGTTCAGTATCATCTGCAAAATATCATGCTTAAGTTTGGATTTTAACTTTGTTCTTAGCAATCTTTGGAAGCCCTACTATTTTTACAATATTCTTCAAATTTCTGTCTAAGGGCTATAGTGCATATATTTTTGAAAAAGTTTCTGGAGTAGTTGATTATCACTGCATATGGAAGATAGTCAAGCATGGGAACTTTTTAAATGGTCTGGCTTCAGTCATACAGTATTTGAATAATCAGTTTGAAAAATGTGAAAAATATTTTTATGTAAATTTGCAGAAGATAAAACAGACCTTGAAAACAGTGTGATGCAGAAGAAAATTAAAATCCCCAAGCTCTCTCTCAATCACCTAGAAGAAACAGGGGAAATTACAGATTATGGGGATGAAGATATGGAACTTAGACACTGTAAGGTATTGAAGCCTGTTTGTTGGTTTGTTCTTTCTTTTTTTCTAATTTTGGATGTGCTTTATTCTACCGCAAATCAGGATGTCAGGGATTCTTTGATTCTTTAGCATACAGAAATGCAGATTGCAGTTTTTATGCACCTTTAATGGAAATTGTGCCATTAAATACAGGCTTGCAAAAATACATTGAAATATTGGATTAGAATTGGAATGTTGTGAATACTGTACAACCAAGAGTCCCAAATGTTTCAGTTTAAATAAATCATATTTTTATGATATTGTTTTCATTTGGCTTGATAAGAACAAATATTGGGTTAGCAAAATTGCGTTATTTGGAGTTATTTTTAAAACTGGTGTGACTATTTAAAAAGAATGATGACTTGTTTTTATAGTAGCTTGTGCAACTAGATTTCTTGTAGTGATGTTATTTTATTTTCAGAAGTAAATATTTTTATAGTAGACAAGCTGAAATATAACTAAGACAGCATTTTTTACACTTACAATTCATATAAAACAATTTTAAGAACCATATGTCTTTGTTTTTATTTGAACTTTTTTGAATTTGGAAGTGTAATAAAATAAATAAAGCAGTAGCTCTGTTATATCAGAGAATGCTCTAGTTCTCCATGAACATAAAGCGTGTCAAATATTCAGGCACTCCTGTGGGACACAATGTTTGTATGCAATTTGAGTGTCAGGTTATGTTCTCTTCAACTGGTTGGG
This sequence comes from Laticauda laticaudata, assembly GCA_004320025.1. Lineage (NCBI taxonomy): Eukaryota > Metazoa > Chordata > Lepidosauria > Squamata > Elapidae > Laticauda > Laticauda laticaudata. Next base: position 25,636 of record BHFT01055488.1, on the reverse strand, counting down.
ATAACAAGCTACCTCACACAGTTAAAGAAGTACATTATAAATGCTGTGCATGTGTTCTTGTGTGTATGAAAAACATATAGTCGATTAAATAGTAGATTAAACATATAGTCGATTAAATATAGTCGATTAAATAGTAATATCAGAGTGATATTAATCTTACCATCTGGGAACTTTCTTTAAAGTAGATTTAGTAGCAAAATTCAGAGTTTGAAGAAAACATTCCTGTAAAATATCTTCCAGTTTTCTTATTACAATACATTTAAAGTTTTGTGCCTATAGCAAGGGTTTTCAGACACTGCAGTGCTGTGACTCACAAAAATGATAAATAAATGCATGATAAATAAATGCCCCTATATGAATAAAAATAAAGATTTCATTAAGGTTAGGGCAGGAAATACATTCATTTACATGTATTCTGTTTCAATAATGAAATGTTAAGGCCCTGTCACACTGCCCAACGGATGCAAAACGGACACAACGGACGAGCAAAATGTTCCATCCGTGTTATCCGCTCTCAAAAGGGGCAAAAATCTTGCATTTAACCGGAGCGGATAACACGGAAGGGGGGAGGACGCAGGGCGGGATGTGGAAAGCGGAGTGCGGAACGGAAGCCTAGCGGATGGGAGCGGATATGGCCACATCCGCCAGGGCTTCTGGGGGTACCTCAGGCAAAGCTGGTATGCGGAACGATACAGGCATGCAGAGCGGATGCGAGCGGATGAAGCGGAATGCTCGAGCGTAATTTGTGCATGCGGGGGGGATGCATTGCGTCAGCCCCGCAATATAACGGAAGCTAGCTCGGAAGGCAGGTCGCTCATTTCAGAGGGAAAGGACCTGCGCTTTCAGAGACACATTGGGACTGCCTTGCCCTGTCCTGCCTGCTGTCATGTCTTGCCTGCATGTCTGCCTGCGCAAGCCTTCTGCTGCCAGCCTTGCTGGCCAGCCTCACTGCTACTTCCCTGCCAAGCCTTGCTGTCTGCCTGCCTGCAAGCCCAGTCTGGCCAGGCCAGTCTTGCCTGCCAGCCTTGGTGCCTGCCTGCCTGCCAGCCTTGGTTCATGCCTGCCTGCCAGCCTTGGTGCCTGCCTGCTGCCAGCCTTCCTGCAGCCTTGGGCCTGCCTCCCTGCAGCCCTTCCTGCCAGCCTTGGTGCCTGCTTGCCTGCCATCCTTTGCTGCCAGCCTTTGCTGTCTGCCTGCCTGCCCCAGGCCTTGCTGCCAGCCCAGAGTCTGCCTTGCCAGCCTTGGTGCCTGCCCTCCTCCCTCCAAGCCTTCCTGCCATTCCTTGGTGCCTGCCAGCCTCCCTGCCCAGCAACAGCAACCCCACAACCATGCTGAAAGCCACAGCAAGCCTCCAGCCATCTGCTGCCAGGCCCTTGCAAGAGGGACAGGGCTACCAATCCCGCCCCCTGGCCCTCACTCTGGTTCTGCTGGGGCTTCTGCAGCACTGGGCTCGCTCTTCTGGGGCTGGGGCTTCTGCTGCTTCTGCTTCTGGAGGAGCTGATGACAAGCACTAAACTCGAAGCACCAGCCACCTCCACAGCACCTGCACCCATTCACCCCTGAGATTGAGCGACCCAAGAGGAGTTGCCAGAGACTCATTTTTGTTTATAGCTTGTTGTTTGATAAAGTCTATTTTTTGATTCACACACTTGCTCATTTCTTTTTTTTAATAAAGTTCTTGCTGGAAACTTTTAGAAATGGTTTTAAGCCTTTGCATGCTTGTGGGATGGGTTAATATAGCTGTGGGAGTGGCAGGTGATACCTGTGGGATGAGGCAGGGTATATCTTCTGGGATGGCTAATAGCTGTGGGATAGGTATAATACCTCCATGCAAGCATAGTGGGACTGTATCGGTCTAACCCCTCCCAGGGTGCCACCACCTATGGCCCCTTCTTTTATCAATAACAATTGTAAGCATTTATCCACACATTTGAACACAAACACAACTCTTTTATTAAACTCCCTGTTCATTGGTAGGCCCACCCAACATACATGGCCCAATCTTCATCCGTGTGATGAACAGGGCTGAACGAAGGCATCCATTAAGCATCTACCATCCTGTCTTTGCCACTCCAACTGCTCCAGCTGGGGAGTTGCCAGTGTTTCAGGATGGTTGCGCTGCTTCTTCCCCTTCCTGTTGCGGCTCTGTTGTGGCCTTGCACATTCCTGAGTGTCAATCAGGTTTGCCCTTGCCTCCTATCCCCGGCTGCATGTCCCATTGCCTTGCTGGAGGTCACGGCCTTGTTTCTGCAAGAGACTGGGTAGCGTGCATCGGTGCGCATGAGATGTGCAGTATGCCAGCAAGCTTCCATGATGTTCCTCACGGTCTGTGGGTGATGCTGCATGGTGGTGGAGATAACCTGGAACCTGTTGGCCAGGATGCCAAAGGCATTCTCCACCACCCGCCTTGCCCTGGACAGCCTGTAGTGAAGATCCTCTCTTCACGGGTGAGGTATTTGAGTGTAGGGCTTCATGAGGTAGGGTTGTCAGGGAGAAGGCGTCTCCCCCACGATGAAGTAGGCACATCTTGTGTGTCGTTGGGCAGGGGTTCTGGATCTCGGAAAGCCCATGATGAGGTTGCGTTCCAGCTCCTCCTTGAGGTGACTGGCGTTGTATACCTGGGCATCTGAAGATGAGCCGCTGCCTGAAGCATCGATTGTACATTGAACTTTTAGTCAGCATCGACCATGGCGAAGGGATGATGCTGAAGAGCCCTTTGTAATTGAAAAAGTGGACCCCGACTTGGCTGGTGCTTTGCAGGCCACGTGCTTGCCATCTATGGCTCCAACGGTGTGGGGGGAAGTTCCACTTTCTGATACCACTGCTCTGCAACTATCTTTCATCATTCTTCAGTGGAGGGCATTGGAGGAGCTCCTCCTTGTTATTCTTCGGTGATGGCCTGCACCACTTCTCTGACCACAATGCTGATGGTGTTGTGTTGGCACCCTCCAGCCGTACTGCATCGGCTCCTGTAGGTTGGTCCCTGAGGCCATGGTGGCGCAGAGTGAGTGCCACCTGGAGTCCAGGTTCCAGGCTGGGCCGGAAGTTGGTGTTGTCTTGGTCAACCTGGGTGTCAGCCGCCTGCACAAGTTCAGTCAAACATGGCTGGTGGCATCCTCAATGAAGTTCTGGAATGCCCGAGTGTCTTTCGCTCCTGAGCTCCACCATCAGGCTTGTTTTGTACAGTCCGTCCTCTGTTCTTCTGGTGAACCATCTTCGTACCCAGACGCTTCTTGGCCGCCCCTTTTTCTTCCCATTGTAGAGTTCACAGACTGTAGATGGCTTCGCACTGTTGCAGAAGGATGGTGGCTGCCAAAAGAACATGTGTTACGATCCACAGTGGACATGACTGGATGCTGTGGAAGAGAAGAGCAGGATGAAGGCTGCAGAGGTCCGCACCGCAGGGCTGCTGTTCTGAAAGTGAGATTCAGATTGTGTTGCTCCCCTTTTTATAGGCAGTATAGGTGTCCCTTTGCATTCTCTAGGCATTCCTCTAGGCATCCTTTAATATCTGAGATAGTGTCCCCTCTGCGAATGTTTTTCCGTTTTAAATGTTTTTGTTTCCGTGCTGCATCCGTTCTGCATCCGTTTCCGCTTCCTCCCTGCGTCTGAGCGGATGCGAGTTGCTGCGGATGCGCAGCGGATGCCTAGCGATATAGCGGATGCGTAACGGATGCGTAGCGGATGCAGAACAGACGAATTGGATACATTTTCCGCGCAAAAGTTTTGGGCAGCTCAAAACTTTCTGAGCGGTATGAAACGTTCAATAAACGGATGCTGGACGGGATAGAGAGGAAGCAAAACGGAGGGCAGTGAGTACATCGCGTTAACCAACGGATTGGCAAGTTTTTTGTCCGTTTTACCGTTGGTGCAGTGTGACAGGGGCTTAAATGTGTATATCATAGCACTTCTCATCCTTTTCAATATTTCAGCTGTCTGTGTAGACAAAGCCCAGAATGAGTTTGAGAGTGTTGTTGTTTAAGCTTTCCGAAGCTGTTTGTGATCCTTTTGGGGAATCCCAACCCATAGTTTGAGAAACCCTACTCAATAGATAACTTTTTGCACCCATCTTGTTTAAAAATATTTAAGTATAGCATTCACACTTTTTGTCTAATGTGAGGATGAGAATGCTCAATGAATACCACAAGGAAACCCATATGAAGCACCTTACAAATAAATATGACAAATGTGTCAAATGTGTATAACATATGATTTTTCCCCCAGGTTTTGCTTATGTGATAAAATTGTGGAGAGCAGAGTTTTCTTTGGCTCATCAGTTTCACATTACACATCAAAGCTCTCCCAGTTTAGCCTGCTATTGGGCACTGTGCAATATTCAGCCATGTTTCTGTTGAGGTAAGTGGAGTTTCTGAGGAGAGAAGTATTAGCTGTCTAAGCAGTACTAGTATTTGGTGCTCCTGGAATATGTATGCCCCCTCCTAATTGCATTGAGGTTGGATGCACATCTATAGTACTTACATGGAGAATAATGGCTGCTTGTATCTTAACTGAGTTATAACTTAATGCCAACATTAAAGAGAAACAGCATATGTAATGCTAGGAATACAAAAATAGCAATAGTTTGTGATATTTGGGTTATATTTAATTATTTAAATGTTTACATTTTAAGGGGGGGGGACTCTGCAATATTCTTGAAAAAGCTTGGTTACCGTCACTATATCCAGTCATTTTTAATTTCTATTTAAACAGTACATTGACATATTCGATGTTTAAAATAGATATTTATGTTCCTAAGTTATTTTATGTAAGTTATTTTGTAGATTTATTGTTTTTAACCTTGTTTTCAGCAATCACTAGATTTGTTTTAACCCAAGTTTGAAACATTCTGCATTTTCATCAGATTTTTTTCACACTTTCAAAATCAAATCTTTAAAATGTTCATAGAGCAGCATTAAGTGTAGTGGGGGTGAGTGTCTGGTTCTGTCAATTTAAAATGAAGAAGATTATCAAGAGCCTAAACTATGAAAATCTAGAAGATGTAAGAATAATAAAGTATATATAAAGAACAAGAGTCTAAAAGAATCTAAAGGAAGGGGTAGGAGCATTAGATAAGTGTAAGGAAAAATTAAAAGTGTAAGGAAAAATTAATAGAAGACTATCAAACTCCAGAGGACTCAAGGTGCTCATTAAGTCTGGTTTATATCATTGGTCATCATCCCAACGAATCTTGAGCACTGCTGTACGGAACCTGCCAACGTTTTACGTTGTGACAGGGTTGGTATATGAAAGCAGCAGGGATATATAGAATAATCATGTGAGTCATGGGTGTTTGTTTTGTTTTATTTAATTTGTATGCCACCCATCTCAACAAAGTGACTCTGGGCGATTTACAAGTTATAAAACAAGTAGAAGTAGTTAAAAGTTTAAAATGACACAGATTAAAATATTGTTAAAAACTGTACTAACTCAGAACTAGGAGAGCTAAAAGACAGGACAGGGGTGAGGCCTTTTTACTCTGTCAACTACCTCCAATGGTGAGTAACCCCCCTCCCACCCCTCAGGGACCTAGGTCAACCAGCAGTAGCTCATGTTTTCTGTAGCTGTATATACTGTATATAACAGTATACTGGCATCTACAGTTCAATCGAGTGAAACCTTCAGTGGTATTTCATTTACTTTTTGATGAATATGGATGTTTCACATTCAACTTTTCTTTTTAATGCTGGTAATAATATCTAAAAGAAGGATTTTCCTTTGCTAATCAGAATATCTAATAAGCAGCCATTTTATTTTTTCATGGTATGGAGGTAAGACACATATTAATAACATTTCAAAAACAAATTAATGAGAATAATGCTAGATGAGAACAACCTTTGTGAATATATTTTTGGACTTATTCCTGATCAGCTATAGAAAGGAGATATTTTCTTTTTTCAAATACTCATCTACATTTTGATATGATGGGGTAAAAACAAAATTATAATCCAAATTTTGCTGCTGGATTTTTCTGAAAATTGGAATTTTTCTTTTATTAAATGGTTTGTCAATAGCAGGAATTTCTCACTCCTGAGATTATCAGGCACTGAAGTAAAAAGTCAGCATAGGCAGAACTGAACCAGAAACCCCAGCTGCCTGTAGTTCATTCATTGGGTAAACCTAAGAAGTTGATGCATGTTAATGCAACCTATATTTTTTAAAACAAATATCCTTCCTTCAGTTAGGAGAATTTTGTTATTATCCAAATTACTAATTTTGTTGTATCTTATTTATAATTGATTCACCACTTGTACAATTATAATATTTTTCATATTATTGCATTACTGTTCTTATGCACATTTTTTTCATTTCATCAGCATCCCTTTGTCTAGATTCAAACTATATACAAAACTTTTCAGTTTTGGGGAGGATGGAGAAGATTATTTCCAACTCCAAGTGAGAAGATTTCCACTGAAGCTAGAAAACTTAGATTTGTTTTGCACCCTTTAGCTGTTCGAGACACTTTTGTACAGTCTGAAGTGATGGGAAATGGTTCTCCAATAGTGCCCAATCTAATGGCAGATAAATATCTTAAATACAATCTTCTATTAACGTAATTTTACACAAAAAATAAAATGAAACTCAATTGACAGTCTTTAGCAGAATACTACATATGGAACAATATCCATGAGTGTAACAACATAAACATGACAGAATTCAGATTATTTATATAGCTAGTCTTTGATTTACAAGCATAATTGAGTCCAAATTTTCTGTTTTTTAAGCAAGACAGTTGTTTTGTCCCATTTTATGACACAGTTGTTAAGTAAATCCTACTGTTGTTAAATTAGTGACAGATTTAAGTGTATCTGGCTTTCCAATTGATTTTGCTTGTCAAAGGATCACAAAAGGTGATCACATGACCCCAGGACATTCCAACTTTCATAAATATGAGCCAGTGGTAAAGAGTCTAAATTTTGATCATGTGACCACGGGGATTCTGCAACCGTCATAAGTGTGGGAAACAGTCATAAGTTATTTTTTTCAGTGCTACTGTAACTTCAGTCACTAAACAAATAGTTGTAAGTTGAGGATTACCTGTAGTGTGCTAGCTAAGTACATCTTCCTCCTACAAAGTTCTGGAAAATTATCAACAACACAATATTTACAATTAACAGGAAAAAGGAAAGAATTGTATTTTTATGATTTATCAAAGTACTGAAGTATTATATCAAGACAAGAAAAAATTATTCCCAAAGAGAATTGCTTTTAAAGAAGTCTGTATTGTGATCTTTTAAAGAGTGTTGGCAGAGAATGTCATTATATAATGGAAAACAACTTACTGCTTTTATTTCAGTGAGATTGTGATTCTTTTCAGAGTTAGGCTTTTTAATTGCTCAAAGAATGGGTGTCTCCTTTTATACTTTTTTAAGCAGATAATTGCATTTTTAGCAGATTCTTTGACATCAGTAGGATGTAATCTTAAAATTTTCTGAAATAATCAGTTTTGCTTTAAAGAATGGACAAAAATGTCAATTATGTTTTTTTTTACATTTCACAGTGAATATGTTGACAAATTCTTTCCCTTTGTATAAGTTCTTTCACTTACTATTTAGCATCATTTTATCATGGATATCTTTTCTTTTTAGAACAAAATATACTGTAAAACTAGACTGACTCTATTCCAGACAAAGTTTTGCATTGAATATTGCAAATTCCTTCAACATGCCCATCTTCAACATATTCAGCGTGAATAATGCAGGTATATTTAACATGCTTGGAACTCAGGTTTTTATTAGTATAGTATTGCATGAATTCCCCAATGCACCTTCCAAAATACATTTTTTTTTACTAAATTTCTCCTAAGCAATTCCCAGGGGAAAAAAGAAAAAAAGAGCAAAATTAAAGTATTGTGTGTTCTTTACAGCCCTCCCTGTAAGTTGTTCCCTCCACTTACTGTTCTAAAACAAGCTCAGTTTGATAAGGTTAATACATTCAGTTCTCCAGACTGATGATATCTATAGATATATGTGTAATATAAAGATGTACAATATAATAAGACATTATTGAATAATGAAACTATATTGAGATAAACTTTGTTCATTTATCTCAGTTTCCTTAAAACTAAAATAAATTTAACACAGTAATGACATAACATGAGTTACCTTTGCTATTTTTTTTTATATATTCTAGCTTCATATATGCTGTTTCCTCTATAATTATGGCCTTGAGGCAAATACCCCTATTTTCAAATAAAGCATGTAGTCATTCTTTTAAAACTAAGTATTGTAAGTATATATATGTTGATTTTTAAAATCAATTTTGTATAGCGTTTAGCTGGGATAATCTATATTTACATGGAGCCTCGTATTTTACTAGTATTGATAAGCAAAGAATAATAGATAAATTTGATTTGGAAATATCTTTTAGAGATTTGGCTGATTATTGCACAGTAATAGATACTATGTTTCTTCCACTAATTCCTTGTATTGTGAAATTCTTAATTATTTTGAACCTTGATGCCCAGTTAATTAGGCAAATTGGTATAAAAATTATATTTAAATAACAAGGTGCAAACATTGCCTTTAAATGCATTTTATTAGTGTCTTCTACAGGATATTATAAATTCAATTTTTGGATTATTTGGCATCTAAATCTCAAGTTTCCAGATGATGGGATTATACAACACAGTATTTAATCATTAAAAAATATGTTTAAGTTAATGTTGAATGCGCTCTATACAAATGGTACAAACAACAAAAAAAAAGTCAAGAGTGCTCAGAGTTCATGTAAACAGGCTCTGCCTTTGCCTCTAAATGCTCAAAGCTGATTGTGTGCATACAAGATGCTGCACAATCATGTATGTCCTTAAATTTTAATTGACTTTCTTACTGTAGTTTAGCACCATGTCTGACTGGATTGGGAATCTTAACTGCACTGACTCATTAGAATTAGGGAGACTGAGAGAGTAGTTCACTTATTGTGATGAACTATAGTTTGTATAAGCAATTTGGCCTTCTCAGATATAACCTGTGGTTACAGTAATGAATACTTCTGAGTGTCTCTTGAAGTTTAGTGTGATGTCTGAATTGTTCCTAATTTCTCAAAATCCCCTCTCAAAATTGGCTTTGGACAATACAAATTTTAAAAAATAATACTTGGAAGTGATAAATGTATCAGTACATTTCCACTATTGCTGATTTCCTCTCAGATGCATTTAACTCTGCATCATACAATTTTTTAAAAAAGACTTAGTTGTATATAATGTAAATTTTTCTGGTTATTAAACTGTGTTGGTCCAATGTTCATTAAATGTTCTTCCCTTGGGGATTGTAGTGTGCTCATAATTTCATTAACTTTTGAACTCTATATTTGTGAATGACACAGTATATTAATAATGTGTTTTGTTGTAACATACAGAGACAAGATGGAAAGAAACAGAATGAAGGTACGCACAAAAGCATTGAAGCAGTTGTTGCGCGCCTTGAAAAACAAAATGGAATGAGTCTCAGTAGTAATTCCAGTCCTGAGACAACATTTATGGAAACTTCAGACAGAATGAACAATATGGACGATGCTGTAGTTCCTCGAGTTCTTTATGAAGAGTTGCTGAGAAGCTATCAGCAACAGCAAGAAGAAATGAAGCACATTCAACAGGAACTTGAAAGAACAAGAAGGCAGCTTGTTCAACAAGCAAAAAAGTTAAAGGAATATGGGACATTAGTGTCAGAAATGAAAGAGCTAAGAGATTTGAACAGACGGTTACAGGATGTCCTGCTTCTCAGATTAGGCAGTGGTAAGTACTTGCATATATGGGACATGTTCAGGAATTGTTTTAACTTAGGTTCATTTAAATATTCACAAAGAAATCTAGCTGTTGAATCCATAAGGTATTTGTATGATTGCAGTGAGTTCCTACTTACAGAGATTGAGCAGGAAAAATGCTCCTTTTTCTTTATATGCCCTCAAAAGCTGCTCGAAGGATTGTAAAGAGGCATATATTTTAAGAAATCAACTTTGAAAAACATAGTTTGATTGTTTTTACAAATTCAACTGTTATTTACAATATAGTTAAGATTGTGAATCTTCATATTTCATAATCAATAGGAGAGCTGTTTATTTTCAAAACCACCCAGAGTTACCCTGTGGTAAAATGGCCAATAAATGTGATAAATAAATAATAAATATATTTAGAACTACTGGTAGAACATAATATGTTACTAATATGAATGACTAATGAGGAAGATAGTTATTTGTATATTTTTCAAAAATATGGATTTAACATATTATTTTGAGAGCTTTCTGGGTTGTACTTGTGCTTTAAACTTACCTAGTGTGTTTGGATAGAAATCGAAATAGGAAAGCAGAGTTCCGTCACAATATCCTGATGGCAAATTTAATTGGTTGTTTGGTACAGTATGGGTAGTCACTGTTCATGGAGACTATTTCCTCTTACTGATCCTTACTTTATTTCCTTCTTTACTTTTCTGACTTAAAAAAACTGAGTTTTTAAAGATAGGGAGGTAAAAAGGGAAGAGGAAGTTGATTTTTATTGACTCCTTCTTTACCTAGACTGCAAAATGCTATGGAAGTAGAAATGGAAGAAAAGAATGTATTTCCTTTTGTGCCTCTTTGCTACTGACATATTTGTCTTTCTGAATGATAAATCTTTCACAGGCAAGAAGTGAAATAAAAAAGAAAGAGGAGGGATCCTTGATCCAACTGGAGGGGAGAACACAACACACAAAGAAATACTCACCTTTTTTGTGGAATATAGGAACAAAGGAAAGTTATTTAAGCGGAGACATGCCATCGGTCCTTTGAGCCCAAAACTGGCAACATTGAATAGTAATGGCTCTCCATGTTTTCAGACCAGGATTTTTCCTAAGAGATGCTCTGAATTTTGGTGTATCTCTGCCTCCCCACAAATCTTCTTGTTTTTTTTCTTCTTCTTACCGGGGTAACAGGATTCAGAATAGTGATGCATATAATTGCATAAATCCTCTTTGTTCCTTAACTTAAATTTGGAGATAAAAATGGGTGACCATCTAGATGATATAATTAGAGAGTAAGCATCAGCGGAAAAGGGCAAGCAAATGAATTGTTACCTGGAAGCCCAGTTATCACTCCTGTTGGGCCAATTGAGCAAAGAAGGAACTTTGAGCAGGTTAAATTGTTAAATTAACAATAGTTAAGTTGTTTTGTGGCTAAATGCTTTTATTCTAGTTTATTGAGGTATTGTGGTATTGAATACTTGATAGATTTGTGTTTTTACCATACGCCATTCCTTCCCTTTCAAATTGATACCCATATATACATATGGATAAGCTCATCTGTGGATAAGTAGATTCTCAAACTTTTAATCAAAATACTTCTGTATGGATGATGATGGTAGATGAGATTCTGCTGAAACGTTGCTACAACTTTAACAGCACTACAATGACGTGGGATATGTGTTTTTTTAAGCTTTCGCGGGAACTTACATGTGTGCTGTTCAGCTTCCTTCGGGTATTATCCCACGTAGTGCTTTAAAGTTGTATGCAACGTTTCAAGCAGAATCTCATCTGCCATCATCATGGCTTCTGTATGGATGTGGTTCATCACAGCTCCTGGGTTTTAAATTGAGGCTGGTCCCATTCTGATTGCTAGGAGCCTGGGTCTGTGTTCATTGGACTTGGCAGTTTGATTGATTGGTGGTTTCTGGTTTGCTTCTGCTGTTTTGTGGCTTTGATTTGGCTGGGCAACCACTCTGTTCTTGTGTTGGAGCTTTCAGGTGCAGCTTTTGGCTCGTGTGAAGGAGACGGACTGCTCTCATTAGCAAGCTGTGCTTATTCATTAGCAAGCTGGTTTCACCTGGGTGCCTTTTGGGGGCGTGTTTTTGAGTTGGAGGCATTCCAAGGGGAAAGGGGGGGGGGGAGGGGGTTCAGGTGGGTTTTTTGCCTTGTTTTCTGGCCTTTTTTTTTTCAACCCCCCGCCCACCCCCCCCCCCACCCTGTGTTGGAGTGTTGAGTTGAGGCATCAAAAGGGAGTCTGTCTTAGCTCAGGTGTTTGTCTGTTTTGTGGCGTGGAAGATCTTTTCTGTTGAGAGTGCAGGTTTTCCAAATGATTGACAGTCTGCTGAAATCATTGGCTCTTCTATTCATTGCTGTCAGGTTCCCGGTCTTTTGTTCATCTCTATGGCTTCTCTGATGATTCTGTGGTTGGGGGTAATTTCTATAGTGGCTCACGTTTTAGTGCCAATTTGAAGTTGATGTTGTGACCTGTGGTTTTCATGTGTGGACGAGTGAGGAGGTGTGTTCCAGCTTTTTTACTCATTTTTTGATGTTCAATCAGGCGGGGTACTTATTCTTCTATTGGTCTGTTCCAATTATTGTGGCCGGGCAATGATGTTACAGGAATTTCGTGATTGCCTTGGTTTCCAGGTCATTTTGTCTTTGGAATTTCTCAGGATGGCTGCTATTTTGTTTGTCTGTTTTGAAGGCAGGTTCTTGATGTGAGCCTGTGTAGGTATCTTACTGATCTTTATCTGTAGTACCTCCTTATGTAGAGGCAAGGACAGCTTTCCATGAGTCTGTTAGTCTTCAGGACTCTGTTATGTCTTGGTGTGTTTGTGGATTCAGGTTTGGTGATTTTGTTTTTGGAAGCCATTTGGCTGTCAATACTTCAGTCAGGTGCATTAGTTCAGTCTTCTATATTGTCTTATCTCTGCCAGGCGTTTTGGTTCTGGTAATTAGTGTTTTCGCCACGGAATTTATCTGTGCTGGGTGTGGTGGGATTGGGCATTGAGGTAGCGGTTGGTGTTGTGTTTTTCCCTTTGGTATATGGTGTATCCAGTGTGCCATCTGTTCTTTTGTAGATTAGTACATCTAGGAATGGTAGTTGTTTGTTTATTTCCGTTTTCCATGTAGTGAACTTGATTTCTGGGGTGTGTGTTGTTTAGTGTGTTTAGGAAATTGTTTAGGTTTTCTATTTCTATGGCGGGCCAATTCACAATGTGTCATCGATGTATCTTAGCCCATATTTTGGATTTGTGGGTGGCATTTTAGCCAGGGCTCTGGATTCGAATCTTCCATGAATAGTTTGCAATGACGGGCGTGAACAGTGATGATCCCATAGGTGGCTCTTCAATTTGCTTGTATCTTTGTCCTTGTATATGAAATATGTGTATGGTTAGCAGTGTTCTGTTAGTTCCATGCTGCGTCTTTAGCTCGGGTATTTATTTTTTTGACGATTTCAAGGTTTCTTTTATTGGGACTTTGAGTGAAATAGTGAAACCACGATCGAAACTTACAAGCAGATTCTTCTTGTTCCACTGTAGATCTTTGATCATTTTTAAGAAGTGGTATGAAGTTTTGTACATATTGAAGCCGCGTTCAGCATGGGGCTGTAGTTGTTTTGCTAAGTATTTAGCTAAAATTTTGTAATGGTGCTTTCCTATGGAGCTGGACTAATGGGTCTGAGAGGGCCTTTTTGTTGTTATTTTGGGAGGCACGTATAATTTGGGGCAATCTGGAAGAGATTTTTCTCTTGGAGATGATCGTCTGTGGATTCTTTCTTATGTGGCTGGTTTATAATTTTTCTTCTTGGTTCATTTTTCTTAGATATGTGGTGGGTTCTGTGTTTATAGGTTTGTGATATGGAGTCTTGGAGTAGGTTCTGTCAATTTTGTTTCATAGTCTCTCTTCTTGTCCATGCCACAAAACAGAACAAACCCTGAGCACAGACCCAGACTCCCATTTTGATGCCTCCAACTCAAACACCCAACACCTGAGCACAGACAGACTCCTCTGATGCCTTCCAACTCAAACGCACCCCCCAACACAGGTACCCAGGCACCTGAGCACTACGACTCTCAGCACTTCACGAATTTGATGCTCCTCCAACTCAAAACCTTTCACTCTGAGCACAGACAGACTCCCTGCTGATGCCTCCACTCAAAAACCCCCCACCAGTGCACCTCCAGGTGAAAAACCTCAGCTTGTGCTAATGATAGCAAGTATGCTATATGAAGAGCAGCCGTCCCTTCATCACTCTCGGTGTAGCGTCAATACGCTGCAACTGAAAAAGCTCCAACAACAGAAACAGCGTGTTGCCAGCCATCCAAAGGCCACAGAAACGACAGTACAGCAGCATCGCGCAGCGAATCACAGTCGATAATACTCCAAGTCAGCTCTAAGTGGAACACAGACCAGCCCTCCTAGCCAATCAGAATGGACCAGTCCTTCAAATTGCTTAAACATCCAGGACTGTTTGAGACCCCATCCAATACAGGGAAGGCCTGATGATGGCAGATGAGATTCTGCTGAAACGTTGCTACAACTTTAACAGCACTACAATGACGTGGGATAATACCCAAGGGAGCTAAACGCGGGCACATGCGACACATACTATACAAATATACATATCACTATACATATAACATATACCGTCTTTATACATCACTCATTTATAACATTGATATATCATATATATATATAATATATATATTTGTTTTTGAGTTTTCGCGATGTACTTTGTATGGGGATCTCTGGTTTTTCTCCCGCGTAGAATTGGACTCTAGTATCTAGGCAAACTGTTTCGATGAATCTCATTCATCATTCTTCAGGCTTAGTTTCTTCGCTCTGTGCGTTCTCAGGCAGTACTCTAGAGATCGCACAGAGTACGAAGAAACAAGCCTGCATAAGATGATGATGAGACTTTTCAATCGAGACGTTGCCTAGATTTACTTCCAATGTCTACGCGGGTAGCGAAAACAACCGATATATACTCAGAGATCACGACGTACAACATGTAATTCGTGTGTTCATGTATGTATATATGTATGTAAGTGTATGTATGTATGTATGATGCAATATTATATATAATATTAAAAAAAACACAGACAATGACTACAATGACGTGGGATTAGATACCGTAAGGAAGTTAGAAACAGCGCTATACACGCACACACACACCACACCACACTATATAAATATATATATGGTTTTTCAGCTTTTCTGCGGCCACAGTACTCAACATGTGTGCTTTTAGCTTCTTCAGAGTATTAATCCCACGTTCATTGTAGTTCTGTTAAAGTTGTTGTTGCCGTTTCAGCAGGAACTCTCAATCTGTCATCCATCAGGCTTCTGGTGAAGCAACGATGATGGGCAGATGAGTATTCTGGGCTGAAAACGTTGGCTACAACTTTAACCGAACACTTCAATGACAGTATTAATTCAGAGAAGCCAGTAGAGGATAGAAAAAACGCCCACTCAGCATGAATAAACGAGCCATCGAATATCTCCGCCTACCAACCATTGGAAAGCCTGCCCTACATAATAACACGAGTCACTTTTAACATGGAAGACTGACGACTCAGTACCCACACCACGAAGTGGCCACACAAGCATTGTTCAACCCACCACATTCCACGTAGAAAAAAAAAACTCACACCACACAGAAAAGTATGTGAGACATGACCACTGGACCAGATAGCCGTACCCAGACCGGTGACCACTCACCCGCTTCTAAACCTCCTTTCTGACCAGTACAAGAATGCTAACTGACGACACTCCCACCATGGAGATGTGCGACGGACCCGACGAACGCAAAGCCAAACAAAAGGTGATCACCGAGCTCACCAGCCTCAGGAATTCCTGTCAGCAACTAAGACTAACCTGAGCCAAAACCAAGCCCCCACGCTGAACAGAAACACACCCTCAGCCAATCGAATCACACAGCCAACCACCCTACCAATCAGAAACACAGCCAAACCCCCAACCAATGGAACACCCCCCACCCAATCAGAACACAGTCAGCCCCACCCAAACAAGTTCACACTCCCCACTAGCGACAGTTAAAAAGAAGAAGCAGCTGCAAGCTCACATTACTCTGAGAAGCACAGAGCCGAAAGAAAACAAGCTCTGAAGATGATGATGAGCGTTCATCGAAACCGTTGCTAGGATACTTAACCCGAATAACCAAAGATCCACATACAAATACCCGCCAAAACCTCAGAAAACATGCTAAACCAGGGGTGGGCGTGGCCAGCACGTGACGCATCCAGCCTGTGGGCTGTGAATTTGATATCCCTGTTCTATCATCAAACTTAAGAGAAACCCTGAACGGCATAGTTCTGCTGTTGCTAGAAAGGCAACGGTAGAGGAAGAAAATTATGCTGAATTGATACTGACCTGTTAAGAATGTTCAGGCTGTTTCCACATTTCAGGTTAACTGGACTGAGCATGAGAACTAAAATATTAGGACAGTGTTCATCACTTTCTTGTTATAGTTATTTATTCATTTAAGAAATTTATGACTATAACAACTGTGTAATGTTGCATTAGCTACAGCAGCATAAAGCACAAGTACAAAAGTTGTATTAGAAAGAGGTAGAAAGACTGCACCATACTCTTAAAATGTTCTCAGCTAATTCCATTGTATCAGACAGTATTACAGGAATGGAATAAAAGCCAAGAGATACTGGACAAAAATAAATACTTGGTTAGAAATGAATGATCAAAGAACATAGAATGATCAAGGAACACAGAGATTTAAAACCAGAAATATTTCTGTTGGGTATCATACTAGAAAAACATAATAAAGGGACTATATATCTAATATTATAAGTGTTAACAGCAGTCAGAATTGTATTTGCACAACATTGGAAAGGAGATCCCTACAGAAGAGAAGATAATTTAAAAAAATACTACAATGTGCAGAAATTGATAGATTAACATTTGAAATTAAAGAAGAAAGATTTTGAAACATGGGATTCGTTTTATCAGTTGGTAACAAAAGAAACAGAAGTTAGAATATTTAAAATTATAAGAGAAGGATTAATTTTACCGTGAGAGTTCATTATGATATATTTATTATCAATGATTTAGTAATAACAAGTATTAATATTATGTGAAAAAATGTTATTATATGATCACTATCAATGAATATTATTACTATGACTATTGCTTAAAATAACTGTAACCAGACAACACACTGTTTATATAGACATTGAAAATGTTGCTCTTTCTTTATATAGTAAAAATAAAAAAAAATCTATTTAAAAAAGGAATGTAACAGAGTAGCAAGTAGATCGTCACAAGAACATGTCTCTTCTGTTCTTTCCCTATGCAAAAGAGATTACTGCAAAATAGGAATATCATCTTGCTACTGCTCCCTCTTGTGGTTTCATATAATACTTTTTAAAATATGGATAATTTCCCATATGTACATATATATGCATGTATGTATACTATGTGTATGGATGCACCAAAATCCATACCACCGCTACCCAATTCCAGACAAGATGGCAAAGCCAAGTCTTAAGGCCCTTCTTAAAGGCCTTAATAGGAAACAATCTAAGTTCCAGGAAAATGATGTTCCAAAGAGCTGAAGAAGCTTCTTGGATGAGAAGCAAAATGTCTTCAAAGAAAAACAAAGCCCAGTTGCCTCTTGTAAAAGCACCTATGGGAGTTCCAAAGGTTGAGTGCCACAGCAGAAACAGGTTTCTTTATGGGTCCCGTTGATTGACATTCTGCTGTAAACAGGATCCATAACATGCCAGTTCTGTGAGATAAGTAGATATATGGTCCTACAAATATACTTCAGATAATTCAAAATAATATAATTACTTTTACATAAACCAATATTCATGCTAAAAAAGTAATGTAGACTAAATTAACCTAAATTGCTTTTGGGCATTGAGAAGAATGTTTCATAATCAAAGATGGCATGATTTTAGCATATCATAGTATAATATGAATCCAGTGGGGCAAGATACATGTTCACTTTATATATGACTTTATTTTAGTACACAGTCCATACATATTTGGAGTTTATTTTTCCTTGACTAACTCTTAGGTAGATGAGGCTGTTTAATGATAAGTAAACCAGAAAATATTTTTTCAGAAATAATGTCTTGGATTTTTATTGTTCACTCTTCTGTCATTTCATATCTTAAACTATCTCTTACCTTTTCCATTTATTTGGAATATAACTAGTCAGTTTTATCTGCTACAGTCTTTGTCTTTTAAGCTATGTATTATAGTCAGTTTAATAGTTTTCTTGTTTGAACATGCAGACAGTATCTTACTTAGGGTTTTTTAGGGAGTGGGTGGGTAACTTTGCCCATCAGAAAATTCTATCTTTTGGTTTATCTTTTTTAATCTTTTAAAAATGATGCATGGAATAATCATACAAGGGATTCAAAATCATATAATCAATAGATAGAATAAAATACAGGGAACTTTAATTGAGAAATACCACAAATAAAATAAAATACTCTTGTGCAAATTACAGTACTTTTGTTCTATTTTTGGAGCCATGATGCAAATTCCAGTCAATTAAAGAGTCAAAAGTGAGAGTTGCTTGCTCTCTTAAGAGCTACTGATTCCAGTGTATGTAGGCTATGTTTTCTTCACAGAGTTTATTAGCTAATATATTCTGAGTTTTCAGGGTGAGTTGAAGGAGATTATGCATGGGATGAATCTGTATATACTAAGCAGGGGTGGGATTCAATTTTTTTAACAACTGGTTCTGTGGGTGTGGCTTAGTTGGTAGGCATGGCTTGGTGGCAATGTGACTGATTGGGCGTGGCCAGCTCAACATCACTCACATCGAGGAACACATCTCCTCACCTAGCCTCTCGTGACGGGATGCTGCAATAGTCAAAGTGTGAAAAATGGTTATAAGTCACTTTTTTCAGTGCCATTGTAACTTTGAATGGCCACTCCACACAAGCAAAGTACCAGCAAAGGAGGGGGAAAAACTCCAGAGAGGTTCCTGAGACAGGAAGTCTAGTCCTGCCAAGAAAGTAATAAGGGTTAATGGAGAGGCAGTTTCTCTAAGCAACAATACCAGAANTTCCTGCCTTCCTTACAGGATTAGGCCAGTAATTTCTTCTAATAACCGGTTCTCTGAACTGCTTAGAATGTTAACAATCGGTTCTAGCTAATAGGTGTGAACCTGTAGAATCCCACCCTTGATACTAAGTATATTCATATGCCATTCCTCTGAATTGTGCCTAAAGATAAATATCCCTAAATTACATTGAAATCAATAGAATGTAGGACCTACTGGAATTCACCATCTTGATTGATTAGATTTTAAATTATTGTTACTTAACTATGATTTAAAAATAACATTTAAAAGTTTACCTTGCTGTATATCTTCCCAGTCTGAGCATTTTGAAATGGCAAAAGCCTTAAGAAAGGCAAGAGAAGAATTACTATTTTTGCTTCCTGGTAGGGTCTCTTTGTCACCTAAAGTACTAAGGCTTGCACTACCAGCTCTAGGATCATAGGCAGACAAAATGCCCTCCATGTCGGCTTCCTTTTCTTTAAGAAAGAAAAAAGGGTTATTCACGGTTCAAAGCTATACAGAATTGCCACATGGAGATCTCCTCAGTGCAGGATATGTAATCCATGGCTGATTAGGGAATTCTGGGAAGTCAACACATCTTCAAGTTACCAAGGTTGAAAAACAGTGAATTAGAGAAAGTTAGTAGAAAGAGAAAAAACGTGTGTGTGAGTGTCTTTTTATAGATATTTCATCAGTTACTGTGGAGCAAA
The DNA here is from genome assembly GCA_004320025.1 of Laticauda laticaudata. Classification (NCBI taxonomy): domain Eukaryota; kingdom Metazoa; phylum Chordata; class Lepidosauria; order Squamata; family Elapidae; genus Laticauda; species Laticauda laticaudata. The sequence continues at coordinate 6,154 of BHFT01055488.1, read as the reverse complement.
GAATCCTGGAGTAGATAAGGCTTTTCATCGGATTAAATCAACAGGTTTCTTTTGACATGGAAGAAATCTGGAGATGCTGAACTATAAGGGAAATTTCCTATTTCTTGTCTAATTCCTATGCCAAGAGTTACTACTGAAAATAGTAAAACTTTTCACTGAAACAAGGATTTTCCTTCATCTGCATTTGTTGTGCTAAGAAAACACATTTTGTGTTGACTTTTAGAAAACTTCCGTAACTGCACATTTTCTGTTTTGCTAATCAAATTGCAAAAACTACAAAGTGAGAAACTTTTAAAAAGTAAGCATGATGCATGGCAAATTAGGCAAGCAACCCTCATTAGCAAAAAGACAGTAAAAGGAATTGCATGTCTAATTTGAACATGCTGTGCTGTAAATGCAACTCTTAGTAGTTTCTGAAATTACTATGAAGTTCAGCTGCCTAGAAAAGGCTTTGATTATTGAAATGTGAAATATTTGACCTTTGGAATAAAATATATGACAAGATCTTTGACCAAATGCTTCTATCTATGAGGACTTCATGTTTTTGCTGCGGTTCTCTGAATTAATGCAGTAACATTTATTTATTATGATATTTTAAAAAGATTTGTAATTCAATATGGATAAATAACTAACATATCAACAAGCAGTAGAAAATTTCATTAAAGATACATTTATGTTTAATCTTTTCACTTTCCACACAATAATTTTATTTGACTTTTTGGCTTATATTTTTCATTGTGACTACATACGCTGCTCAAAAAAATACAGGGAACACTTAAACAACAAAGTGTAACTCCAAGTCAATCACACTTCTGTGAAATCAAACTGCCCGCTAAGGTAGCAACACTGATTGACAATCAATTTCACATGCTGTTGTGCAAATGGAGTAGACAAGAGGTGGAAAGCCTAGGCAGTTAGCAAGACATCCCCAATAAAGGAGTGGTTCTGCAGGAGGTGACCACAGACCACTTCTCAGTTCCTATGCTCAGGATTGCCACAACCCACTTCTCCAGTTCTATCCTTTCTGCTGATGGTTTGGTCACTTGAATGCCTGTTGTAACCCTTCAACTCTACGGTAGCATGAGACGCAGTCTACACAACCGAACTAGGGCCGTAGATCGGGTGCTACAGGGTAGTGCAGCCGTCATCCGAGTGGGAAAATGAAAGGACACTCATCCCAATCGACAGCTGTGTGCAAGAAGGTTTGCTGGCTCGCTTACATACAGGTTGGAGTGTCCAGAGCAGCGAGGCGGCTCCACCAGCGAGAGACAGGACAGGCAGTACATCAGCAGAATGTGGAGAGTCCGTACGAGGACACAACAGCCATCACAGACCCTACCCTTCGGCCTTATGTGCAAGGAAGGGATGGAGAGCCAGAAGCCAAAGCCCCTGCAAAATGACCTCTGGCAGGCCACAAATGTGCATGTGGCTTGCTTCAACGGACAGTTCGAAAAAACAGACATCCATAGGTTGTATTTAGAGGTCCCGACAGTCAACGCAGTCGGGGTTGTGGTTTACAGCCCAAAACACGTGCGAGGAAGTTTGAGTTGCCACGAGAACACCAAGAACTGGCAAGATTGCCACTGGCAGACCCTCTGCTCTTCTACACGATGAAAGCAGGTTCACACTGAGCACATGTGACAGACCGTACGGCTGGAGATGCCGTGTGAGAAACGTTTCTGCTGCCCTGCCAACATCCCTCAGCAATGACCGGCTTTACTAGTGGCGCTCAGTAATAGTGGGTGGGTGGCTTTCTTTAGGGGCTGCACAGCCCTCCATGTGATCGCCAGAGTAGCTCTGACTGAGAATGAGATCCTCAGACGCCCTTGTGGACATATGGCTGTGTGCGGTTGGCCTGCGTGTCCTCTAATGGCAAGACAATGCCTAGAACCTCAAGTGGCTGGAATGTGTCAGCAGTTTCCTGCAATGGCGAAGGCATGAGCTAGGACTGGCCCGCCGTTCCGCCGAGCAGACCTGGAATTCCTGTTTGATCAATTTGGGACATCATGTCTCACGTCATTCACCAATGCCACCATTGCACCACAGACTGTCCAGAGTTGGGAGCAAATGCTTTAGTCCAGGTGTGGGAGGATCCCTCAGGAGAACATCCACCCTTATCCAGAGCATGCCCTGTTGATTTAGGGAGGTCATAAGTCACGTGAAGGCCACACACACTTACTGAGCCTCATTTTGACTTGCCTTTAAGGAACATTACATGCAAAAGTTGATCATTCCTGTAGTGTTTTTTCCACTTTAAAATTGAGTGTAACCTCCAATCCCAGGCTTCCATTAGGTTGCTAAATTTTTGATTTCCATTGATAATTTTTGTGTGATTTTGTTGTCAGCACATTCAATATTAATGGAACAAAGTAGTATTTTCAAAAGAATATTTCATTCATTCAGATCTAGGATGTTTTTTTTTTGTTCCCTTTATTTTTTTGAGCAGTGTAGTATATATACACACACGTACATATACACATACACGTATGAATGTATGTATGTATATGTATGTATGTTAAAGTTAACATTAAAGTTAAAGATTCATGCTTTAATAAATCCTATCTGTCTTTAGGATGGACAATTTTTCAGGTTTTGTAATTATGGAATTGATTACTGTCCCAACCAAGCAAAAATCATTGTGAATCCTGTGAACAGGAAGCAAGTTACTTTTGAATTGGCCTATGCCAGTCAAATCATCAGTTTAGAGAAAAGATTTGAATCCATGAAAAAAAGCCCATAAAAATATCTAAATAAATTGAAGATCTCCACAACTGAGTCTCTAATTTTAAAAGTTGATTCGATTTGGAAATTCAACTGCCAATATGTTCAATCTTCAGTTTTTTGGTCACTGAGATTGTCTTTGGATATTGACAATTCTTTCCTAGTGTTGGTTACAGATATAACATCGGTGTAATAATATATAACATCATAATACACCTATTACTTCTTTCAGTGATCATGAAAGAAATACATCTAAAACAGCTACAACTGTTTGGGTTTAGTACAAGTGCTGAATTGCTTTGACTCTCACATTCCAGTTGTTCATATTTATATTCCTTTTTTGAAATTTTTATTAAAATACGATCCTTTGAGGGGAAAAAAGGGGTAATACCAGAGACTTTTCTTTTCCAATGGACAAAGAACTTGGGGGGAAAAATTGAAATTTTAATGTTATATATGTTGACAGCAGCATATGAGTTTTGCTGATTAGGTAGGTTTCTTGTAATAGAAATGGCTAGTATATTATTATGTAGAAAAGTTAAGATTTTATGTGATTACCTTCTTTTACGGCACCAAAAGGAGTCAGAAAATGCTCTTTTTTCCCCTCTCTACCTAATTTTTTTCTCTTTTCCTTTCCTGTCTTATTTTACCATTATTTTCACTTTTCTTTGTATTTCTTTATTTCATATATTGATAATATTTTAAAACTGGTATTTTACTGTCATACTGATTTTGGATTTTAGGCTATATCAGCATTAATCAGTATGAAGTTCTGCATGTGAAATGAACATTACATAATGTATCCTACATTAAATTAAAGACTTGTTCCTCTTTTTAAAATGATATATAGGTCCTGCCCTAGAACTTGAAAAGGTTACACCTGAATCCATTGAACCTGAGCCTGATGTACAGACAGCTTTCAGCGAGGAAGCAAACACATCAACATACTACCCAGCTGCTATTCCTGTAATGGACAAATATATTCTTGAGAATGGAAAGGTATTAATATATCCATTGCAAATATTTATATTCTCCCTTTAACGACTAAATGAGAAATACTCTCCAGCAAAATAAATATATATGAATATATAAATATGTACTATTTTAAAAAGAGAGAAAGGCATTTCTGAGAGTCCTCTAAGCAAAATTAAAATTCAGCTGAGCAATTGTTCAAGGTTATTGTGGTTAGTCATCTTTCCTCTCTCTTTAGGAAACTTTTGCACTTGGGCATTTGATGGTAACAGCCTTGGTGGGGATGGATAAGGGAAAGGCAGAAATATTCAACTGAGAATGCTTCATTGGTGGTGGTTGCTTGCCTTTCTATATTCATCAAGAAAATTAAAATGAATCTCATAACAGGCATATATACTCCAAAGCAATGCATTTTTATCTGTTCATGACAAAAATGTCAAGTGAATACTTTAGGGACTTTTCTTGAGGTTTTTGCATTTGTTTACCATAAAACTCAAGATTATACTTTTGATAATATGCTATGGTTGTGAAAAAGATTCCACATTCTTCTGTAAGCAGGACACAAAGGGAAGAAACATTATCTTCATCCCAGGAGAACCTTTATGATGATAAAAGCCATTTACAACTTGCCCTCTTTATGGGTTTTCATTTCTTGTCGTTTCATGATTTTGCACATAGATTAGACAAATTGTTTTTAATATTTCATATTTTTTCAGTCATTGGATACTATAGATAAGTGTTTTCTGTTAAACATTGTTCCTGTTAGGAATATGAGTCACCTAACAGGTATTTGGGTTAAAATATATAAACCAAGATAAACATTTCAGTACTATGTCTTTAAGAGATTGAAAAAACTGCAATTGGGTGTGGTTTTTCAAACGACCATAAGATGGAGCCAGAAACCTGGGTTGTTTTGGTCTTAGTCTGAGTCTCAGAAGAGAGTATGAGTGTATCTTTGTTTCCTTCTGTTGGAAAGTATTGCCGTTCCTCCATCTGTTCTAATTGACTGATATTTCTGGATTTAATGTAAGTCTGATACTGAACTGTTTTTGACACTGGACTTTGTTACTGGNCTGATTTACTTGTAAATGACTTTGGATTGCTTATTTTGGACTTTGCTTAAACTTTCTGGAAGTAAAAACCTACATTTACTGTACAGTGTATCTTTGTACTGTGTGTGTATTATTGAAACACTTCTCTCAAAATACATCTCCCTGTATGCGCCCATTCTCCTAATGGGGAATTTTCTCAACAGTTTCTGCTACTTATGAAGGATGAAATGAACTTTCCAGGTAACCACCACCTGTTATTTCACTTTCTACTCCAGGTTCATCTTGGAAGTGGCATCTGGGTGGATGAAGAGAAATGGCACCAGTTGCAAGTAACGCAAGGAGATTCAAAGTATACAAAAAACTTAGCAGTTATGATTTGGGGAACCGATGTTCTTAAAAATAGAAGTGTTACAGGTGTAGCCACTAAGAAAAAGAAAGATGCTGTTCCTAAGCCACCTCTGTCACCTCACAAGTTAAGCATTGTCAGAGGTAGGTTATTTTGATTATGTGATGTTCTTCAAACTACATTAAGCAAAAACTGAAGGAATCTTGTTTTCTAATACAGCTGCTGAAGTGATTAAGAGCTTACAGTCCTATGTATTTATATCTTAGGAAGGGAACTGCAAGTAGTCCTTGTATTATGACTTCAGCTGGGACCAGAATTTCCATTGCTAAGTGATGCAGTTGTAAAGCACAACATCATGTGAACACAGCTCTTAGCAATGGCAATCCTAGCAGTCCCAGTTGCCTTTGTTAATCAAATCCAACCCTTCATTAGGCAAGAACCCTCCTGATCCAAGACATTTCTGGTTTGGTCCCTCCCAGTTCCAAACCTAGAAGACACTCTTCCCCAGTGATTAAAATATACCTCAACTCCCATTATCAATCATCTATTCGTTACAGAAATTCCAACAGTGGCCTGTTGTCTGTATCCTAACATTCTCCCACCAAAAGCATGTATGTGTTCCTTATGAACTCCATCTCTAGTGCCATTGACATTTTGTGCAGCTGCTAGATACCTTTGACCTTAGGGTATTGCTAAGGAATTCCTGGAAGCTTAGTATTCAAATAAAGCAGCCATCAATAGAGACAAACCACATTTACATGCTATTAAAAAAAGATAATAAAAAACTAAAAAAGAAACAAAAAGACCAAAACATACCCTCCCTAGCAATCTACATCCAGATAAGCAGACATTAACACCACACAATCAAGCATAAAACAATACCATAATCAAGCATCTACCATGGAGAGAGAACCTACAGTAGCAGACACAAAACAGACAGAAGAAACCAGAAACACCAATCAAACAAACTCCAAGTTCAATAAACTCAGACCAAGACTCCCAACCAATCAGGATGTAGAAAGAAACATCCTGGCACAGCAATAGGCTAGCCTCAAATTTAAAA
>BHFT01055487.1:0-58999 GCA_004320025.1 Laticauda laticaudata | reverse complement strand
CCTCAAATTTAAAAACCAACGGCTGTGAGACCCGCTGACCACAGATACAAACTCAGAATACAGAAGCCTGATGAGTGGCAGATAGAGATTCTGCTGAAACGTTGCTACAACTTTAAAAGCACTACAATGACGTGGGATAATACGTGAAGGAAGCTGAACAGCACAAATATAAGTATATATAAATACCAAATGCATTTGATATTTGAGAAGAAATACTTCTGGTGTCCCAATATAGCAACACTTTACTATTCATTTAAGCAAGCTGATTTTTTTCAGGCTTCGTGTACAAGTCTTTCAATGATTAAACTGAATATAAATTTAGAAAAAGTAATAACTTTTTCTCAGATTCAAGAGGCAGCTAGGCCTGTTAAAGAGCAGGGAAATACTGACCTTGCATGAACATTTATTCTCAAAATTTTCAAAATGTGCACAACTCTAATTCACACACAATGGATCTTTTCACAGTTAAATTCATCATATAAGCACTATTATACAAATCCTATTCTGTTTTCTTGGATTATTCCCTAGTGAGCAAATAGGTAGATATGTATATAGTATGTGCAGTTATATGAGAGCATGCCTCATAAAATATAGAGGCATGTACAAGTAATAGCATATATGATTGCACTGGATTCATATATTATGCTGTGTCCAAAAAAACCCAACTACAATCAAATAGGCAAAGCCAACATCAAAGTTCAATGACTTTTTTCTTGTCCAACTTTTATAATACATTTATTTTCTGAGAAAGTTGTGTTTACTTCAGTCAAGTTTCTTCTAAGTTACCTAGGACAACAATCTTAGCTAAAATAACTGCAGAAATTATTCTTTCCTTACTCCCCATTGTGCAATGATATCTTTATGCAGCTATTTTACATTAAAGTACAGTGGAACTGCCATATTAAAACCTAGCTCACACACCGCATATTATCTTTCCTGCATTATGACATATTGATGTGCTATACAATTGTCAACTTCATTTCTACTGTACTATTGCTGTGACATAAAGTTGTCTTTGCTTTATTAGATGTAAATATAATGAAACTGAACCGTAATACTTTCTGCATAACTGCAGTTAAAAGTACTAAAATTTGTTGATCAAATTCAAAGTTGGCTATCTATTGCATTTGATATTCTTATAATTATACTAAGTTGACATGTAGCTTAGTATAAAGACCTACACGAAGAAAATTATGGTGTTTGTCAGGTCATACATACATACATACATACATACAATTATTTGCAGCTAATATGTTTATGCTTAATTTTAAAAAAGCATTATTCAATCTTAAGCTTTAAAAGTTAGAAGAAGCAGACGTAATTGGTGTAATTTCAGTATTACCCTTTTAGTGTGCTTATCACAGATTCATAGTCTTTATAAAAAGTGTGAATGCAAAAGCAAGTTTTATTATTTGTAATGTTTTTAAATATTTGCTATAAATTATTAAATAAGAAAAATAGTTGACTTTATTTTCTCAGTGAAAATTTGTAGTTACTGGAGAAGCGCAATAATAGGAACAATCCTTATATTATATATCACAGTAATTATGCATAACATATCTGAGTGGCAAAAATCTAGAAGGCCACTATATTGCAGCAATTACTTAGAACTTTTCATAGCATTTTGCTACTATATAGTCTTCATCTGTCGTGTAATTTAAAATCTTTCAGCCATGTCATCATGCTAACTGGGAGTATCTGTGTTTCCAGCAATAAAGAGGGCCTATAACCTATATCATGTTGGAGAATATATACTTTCTTATTTATTTCTATATCATAATTAATATACCAAGTGCACAGAAACATATTCTATTTTAATCCTATTAATACCAAGGCTGCAAACTGTTTAAATTTACTTCAGAAATCACTAGCTTTGATTACATTTCAGGAAAAGGTCTTGCTATAAAATTTTAAAGTGGGGTGTGTATTTTTTGCAAGACAAAAGCGTGGGATTTAAGTTTATGTATTTTAAATGAATTATTTAGAAGAAAAGCCATATTAATTTCTAGAGTTCTTTTAGCCCCAAGTAACAAGCAATCTGCTTGTAGCTTGCAAATTAAAAAGTCCTATTTCACTGCATTTATTGCATCCTCCGGGTATCAGCCATTGGCCCTGTTCAGGATGATCTAGCCCCTGCTAGGTGAAGAGAGATTGGTAGAGTATCTTTATGGTACTGTCGCTGTGAGGACTATTTTCAGTTTGTGATGGATAAAATCATTCAGGCTTACTCTGAGTTGGATTCCAGCTAGGCCAAGTCCTATGGAGGTGTCATCCTCTCCTCTGAATGAGGTGATTGAGGCAGAAGTCTTGTGTGTAATCTATGAGTTGAAGCCCATCAGTGTGTCAGAGTTCTGAGTAACACACCCATTGAAAGCAGAACTCCAAGTCAGATAGATTCCTCAAAGAACATGTTTACTGGATACATCATATTGGCACAGCCGGTGAACCAACTCTGTAGGTTCCTGTGGGTTTCACCTAATTAAAAGAGTAAAACTTCCCCCATCCCAGGTGTCATCAGGCACATTGTCCAAAAAATACAGCTGGCAGGATCCTCTTCCCCAGAGATGGGATTATTTTTTTTTTAACAATCAGTTCTGTGGGCGGGGCTAGGTGGGTGTGGCTAGGTGGGCATGGCCATGTGACTGGGTAGGCATGACTTCTCTTTTTTTTCAGCAACCCCCCACCCCATTTTTTTTTATTTTTTTTTGCTCCTGGGCCTCAGGGAAGCCTCTTGGGCGAACCAGTAAGACAGCAAGCGGAATGCAGGCAGAGCAGATCTTCAGAACAGCTGGTCGTCAGGAGGAAAAAAAAATACCTTAAGGAGTAACTGGGTGGGGAAGAACTCAGTCAGCGATGTTGTGCATGCGCGATAAGGACTGACTGGGCAGGGAGGAGAGTGGCAGGCGGAGAGGGGCGGGGCCATCCAGGGGCACGATTTTCCGGTTCTCCGAGCTGCGCAGAATTATAACAACCGGTTCTATAAAACTGGTCTGAACTAGTAGAATCTCACCCCTGCTCTTCCCCCTTCATCAGTCATCTGTTATGACTTTTTATTTTGACTGTTAGCTGGGATATCTAATTCCCCCCTCCCTTCCCTCTCACAGGCTTCATGGCAACTACGAGGCAGCACAAGATGGCTTCAGCCAGGTTCACTTCAGAGTTGACACAATGCTGAAGAAGCAGACAACATTGTTAGAGCTGTTTGTAAGCAAGAACCAGGTCCCTCTTGCATGATTGTTAAGATTCCGAGGGGGAATGTGAGTGGATCTGTGTAGTTGTAAATGCCTCTTTGAGACATAGGCACTGCCGCCAGTTCTGAAAGATGGCCCTGGAGGAAGCACAGTATTTGGACTCCTTTCACTCAGGATTCATACTGGGCTATAATATAGTGCAGGTAGTCCTCAACTTACAACCATTCATTTAGTGACTGGTTTGTGATCAAAAGTTACAACGGGATTGATGGCCGTTTTTCACCCTTACAACCATTGCAGCATCCCCATGGCCATGCGATCAGAATTCAGATGCTTGGGAACTGACTCCTATTTATGATGATTACAGAATCCCAGGTTCACATGATCACATCCTGTGACCTTCTGATGAGCAAACTCAATGGGGAAGCGAGATTCACTTTACAACCGTGTTACTAACTTAACAACTTAAGTGATTCACTGAACAACTGTGGCAAGAAAAGTTGTAAAAAGGGGCAAATCTCACAACAAATGAACAACAAATGTTGGGCTCAATTTTGGTCGTAAGTCGAGGACTACCGATACTGAGATAACTTTGGTTGTGTTATCAATAATCTTTCGCAGTGGTATATCCATCCTACCTCTCCTTGGTGGCCTTTGATACCATCAAACATGGTATCTATTTGGCCTGGCAGTGGCTCATGGGCTGGGAATGGGGACATTGTTTTCTTCCTCCTTCTGGGTTAGTTCCAGTCAGGGTTAAGTCTAAGGCCTCTGTTTTTCAAGGAGCCTCAAGGCTTTCCCTCTTCTTTTATCACATCTACATGAAGCTGCTGGGTGAGCTCAACCATCAATACAGGATGAAATACCGTTAATATGCTAAGAATATCCAGTAGTACATTTCAGCCATCAAAGTGAACCTATCAAGAGTCTGTCCCAGAGTCTGGAGGTTGTGAAGGACTGGATGACATGCCATGAAAAACAGTCGCAGTTTAGAATTCTGGTTCTGGTTCCTCCATATACACGACAGCAGGGATTCCCACTTCTGGGCCATGGACCAGTACCAGCCCATGGCCTGTTAAGAAACAGGCCGCTTGCAGCAAGCAAGCAAACAAATCTTCATCTGCACATGCACAGGATTTAAGTTCCGTGAAACCATCCCCCTGAGCCATGGAAGACAATTTATCTTCCCAAATTGGTCCCTGGTGCCAGAAATTGGAGACCGCTGCAGTACAGGAATAATAATAGAAGATTTATATACTGCCCCATAGTGCTTTACAGCACTCTCTGAGCAGTTTAAGCCCCTGTCACACTGCACCAACGGATAGAAAGAGGATGTAAAACGGACAAAAAGGATTGCCATCTGTTGGTTAATGCGATGTATCCGTTCTGTACTCACTGCCTCCGTTTTGCTTCCTCTCTATCCGTCCAGCATCCGTTTATTGAGTTTGATCCGCTCAGAAAGTTTTGAACTCCCTCAAAACTTTTTGAGCCGAAAATGTATGCAATGCGGTCCGTTCTGCATCTGCTAGGCATCTGCTCGGCATCCGTTTCTACATCCGTTTACGCATCCCGCTATATCCACTAGGCATCGCTATTACGCATCCCACGCAACCAGCATCTGTCGGACGCAGAGAGGAAGCGGGAACGGACGCGGAACGGATCCACAACGATGCCTAGCGGATGCAGCAACGGAACCAAAGCCATTTAAAAACGAAAAAAAGTTCGCAGAGGGGACTATCTCGGATATTAAGGAAATGTCTAGAGGATGCTAGAGATGTAAAGGGAACCTAGGGGAAAACTATACTGCTATTAAAGGGGGAGCACTCATCTGATTCTCACTTTTCAGACACAGCCCAGCTGTGGCACGACTTCCTGCAGCCTTCATCTGACTCTTGCTCTCTCCACAGCACCAGTCATGTCCACCGTGGAATCGTAACACAGTCTTTTGCACACCATCCTTCTGGCAACAGTGCGAAGCTCATCTACAGGCCTCTGGTGAACTCTACTACGGGAAAGAAAAGGAGGTGGCCAAGCAGCGTCTGGGTCCAAGAATGGATCGGGAGAAGAGCAGATTACGGATGGTACACAAGCTGATGGGTGGAGTCAGGAACGAAGACACTCGTGCATTTCAGAACTTATGAAGGATGCCTCAGCCATGTTGACGAATGTTGTGCGCGGCCTGACACCCAGGTTTGAAGACCAAAGGAACCCAATTCCGACCAGGCTGGACGATGCTCCTGGGCTCAAGGTGGCAACTCATTTGTGCACTGGCCTCAGGGACCACTACAGGAGCATGCAGTACGGCTGAGGGTGCCACACAACACATCCAGCATTGTGGTCAGAGAAGTGGTGCAGGCCAATCATCGAAGAATACATGAGGAGCTCCTCCAGTGCACCTCCACTGAAGAAGATGGAGAAAAGTTGCAAGCAGTGGTATCAGAGGTGGAACTTCCCAACATGCTCCGTTGGAGCCATAGATGGCAAGCACGTGCCTGCAAAGCACCACCCAAGTCGGGGTCCAAATTATTTCAACTACAAGGGCTTCTTCAGCACACGTCCTCTTCACCATGGTGCGATGCTGATACAAGTTCCATGTAATCGATGCCTTTCAGGCAATGGTCATAATTCAGATGCCCAGGTATACAACACCAGTGATCTCAAGGAGGGGCTGGAATGCAACTATGTGGGCTTCCCAGATCAGACCCACTGCCCAACGACACGCAAGATGTACCCTACTTATCGGTGGGGATGAACGCCTTCTCCTCAGAACCTACCCATGAAGCCTACCCTCCAGACTCCCTCACCGGGAAAGAGGATCTTCACTAAGGCTGTTCCAGGGCAAGGCGGGTGGTGGAGAATGCCTTTGGCATCCTGGCCAAATAGGTTCCAGGTACTTCTCACACCTCGCCACAGACTCCGTGAGGAGGATCGTGGAAGCTTGTCTACATCCTGCCCATCTCATGCGCACCTGCTACGCAGTCTTGCAGAACAGGCTCGTGGACCTCCAACAAGGCAATGGGGACTATGGAGCCTGGGGAATGGAGGCAAGGGCAACAACCTGATAGACACTGAGGATAGTGCAGGCCCCAACAGAGCTCAGTGAAGGGAAGAAGCAGCGACCTCTGAAACACTGGTGCAACTCCCCAGCTGAGGCGGTGGAGTGGCAAGACAGAATAATAGATGATAAATGATGCCTTCCTTCAGCTGTCTCATCACAGCGGATGAGATTGGGGCCATGTATGTTGGGTGGCCCTACAATGAACAGGATTAATAAAGAGTTGTGTTTGTGTTGACATGTGGCGGATGGTTAATTACATTATTATTGATATAAGGGCCATAGGTTGTGGCACTGGGAGGGTGGGCCATACGTCCACTATGCTTGCAACTGGAGGTTTATCTATCCCACAGCTATTAACCCATACCAAGGTATCCCTGCTCATTCCACAGGTATCCCTGCCCAACACCACTGCTATCTTCAACCATCCCACAAGCATGCAAGGCTTAAACCATTTCCTAAAAGTTTCCACCAAGACTTATTAAAAAAGAAATGAAGCAAGTTGTGTGAATCAAAGATGCATTTATTGACAAGAAGCTGTAAAAGAAAAATGACCCAAGTCAGTGTCCAAATAAAGGTCCCCAGGGAGACACGCAGCCAGTCTCCTGGCACTCTTGGTCACTTGGAATGGTGTGCATTCTTCTCGGGTGAAGGTCCAGGTGCTGTGGAGTGACTGGTGCTGGGAGGTGCTGGCTGAAGCACCACTGGGGTGCCTTGGCCCGAGAGGAACACAACAGGGGACGGTGTGTTTGAGGAAGCTCTGGACAGCTGGCTCAGCCCCATGATGTTGAGCCGCTCCTTCCCTCATGCCATGTGGGTGTCAGCCCTAGTACAAGGAAGATTATGAGGCTGAGCTGGCTGTGGGTGTGGAGGAAGGAGCAAGTGTAGTGGGGCTGTCTGGTCTGCAGGCTGGTGAGGATCTGGCGTTGGTGGCGTGGGTGGCATGCGCTGTTGTGGTGGCATCATTGGGCGTGGGTGCCTGGGGATTATGGAACCGGTGGCAACGTGTCGCCGATGACTCTGTGCTGGACTGGGAAGGGCTGCCTGCCTGTGCTGCTGGACTCTGGTAGCCGTAGCCCTGGTAGGTGAGGGGCTTGTGGGAAGCCCTTGGAATGGGAGGGACATCACCTGGGTGGAGGAGCAGACCTGGACCTGGGTGGGGGCAGGTTCTCTGGATCTGGAGGGTTGTGAAGCAGCTCGTGATCCAATCCTTCACCACCTGGTACTTGGGGTTCCGCATGTCTGCGGGTCTGGTTGACATAGGTGAGGAAGGGCTTGCGGTTGGGGGGATGAGGAAGTCGGTTGTGGGACAGCTGAAGAGAGGAGATCTATGCTTGGTTCGGATGGTGTCTCTGAATCTCCAAGCAGGACGTGTGGCTCTGCCCCTCTGCTGTCTGGCTTCTCTGCCATTTCTGGTGGAGTGGAGCTGGGGTGTGTGGATGCGTACGGCTGTGGTGGACGTGCTGTCTCCTTGTCTCCCACCGTACCAGGGAGTCCTCCAACGTGTCCACCACGGTTACAACACTGTCCGGGGTTTCCGGCCGTGGACGCCCACAGAACTGCCTGGAGACAGGGACTATCTCGCCAGAAGAGGACTGGCTCTCGCAGGCTGGCCGGAGAGAGAGGTAGTGAGAGGGGCTCTGGTGTCCTCGGTGGATCTCACCCTCCGGAAGCTGCACCTGGCCATGACATAGGTCCTCTCTGTCCGTCAGCTTAACCGCGGCTTGGCCAGATTTCTTCAGGTGCAGCTTCCCAACGAGTGTGCATGTGTTCCACCACCGATGAGCACCTTGAAGTGTAGCCCATACTCTCCGCTTCTCTCTCCAAGCAGCAATCTTCGCTTGTGTCCTGTACACCGGTGTCCCTTCCGCCAGCAAGATAGTCATTCTCTCTCAGCAACTCCAGCACCTCATCTCATGTTCCTCCTCAAGGAGTATTGCCCCCCCCTTCCTCTCCCATTGTCCGCATTACGCCTCTTCCTCCCTTTGGCAGGACCAGATGGGCCCTCAATCAGAGGGCTCCCGGTAGTAGGGTGCTCCTCCAACCACAGCAGCAGAGCACGAGCAGGCTCATCATCATCATCATCACCAGCAGGTTCATAATGTTCATCAATCAACATCAAACAGCAGCAAGCACCAGCCGCAACCAGCAGGATCAGCACCAGCAGCACCAGGGATCAGCAGCAGCAGAGTAAGCACCAGCAACGCCAACAAGATCAGAGCACGAGCACGACCAGGAGCACCTTGCAGGACGAGCCGGACGGCAGTCCAGGAGCACGAGCAGGACCAGGAGCAGCTTCAGCAGAGTAGCCCAGCAGAAGCACCACGCAGGGAGCAGCTTCAGCAGAAGCTCCAGCCCACAGAAGAGCGAGCCCGAGCAGCAAGAAGCTCCCAGCAAGAAGCAGAGTCAGGGAAGGGGCGGGAGGGTGGCCCTGTCTCTTGCAGGGAATGGCGGCAGGTTGCTGAGGCTTTCGTCTTCCCCATGTTTGTGGGGTTGCTGGCTGGCAGGGAGGGCTGGCAGGCACCAAGGCCTGGCAGGAAGGCTGGCAGGCAGGTAGGCACGAAGGCTGGCAGGCAGCGCAGGCAGGCAGGCAAGGCAGGCAACCAAGGCTGGCAGGCAGATGGCTGGCAGGGGGCTGGCAGGCAGACATGGCTGGCAAGGAGGCTGGAAGGATAGGATGGCAGAAGGCCTGGCAGGGAGGCCTGGCAGGAGGCGGGAGCGGCTGGAGGCAAGCTGGCAAGGAAGGCTGGCGCAAGGCTTGCAGCAAGGCTTGGCAGGCAGGCATGCAGGCAGGGAGGCAAGGGCAGTCAACGTCCGGCAGCAGGTTTTCCTCCGAATGGTGATCTTGCTTGGGGACTGCTTTCCACTTATATCCGTGGGCTTAGCAATGCATCCCCCCAGCAGCGCAATTAAACGCTTGCATCGTTCGGGCTCCGCTCTGCATCCGCTTCATCCGCTGTGCATCGCTGTATCCATTCCGTCGGCTTTGCTGAGCCCCTCCGGAAGCCTGCGGATGTTGCCATCCGTATCGCCATCACTCCATCCGCTGGGCTTCCGTTCCGATCTGCTTTCCATCTGCTCTGCGTCTCGTCCCGCGTCGTTCCTTTCCGTTTATCCTCTCCGGTTATGCAATTTTTGCCCCTTTTGAGAGCGGATAACCACGGATGGAACATTTTGCTCGTCCGTTGTGTCCTTTTTACTAACGTTTTGCATCCGTTGGGCAGTGTGACAGGGCCTTTACAATGTCAGCACATTGTGCTCCTCAACTATTGACCTTGGAAGGGTGGAAGGCTGAGTCGACCCTGAGTCTGTCAGACCTAGATTTTTCTCCAGGCATTTGGATCCTAGTAATTAAAATCCCCTTTTAATTGTTTAGTTGTCATGTTTGGTTGCCATTTTATATACTGTATTTTTTTAACATTTGATTTTTTGTGTATATGTATATGGTTTATAACAGCGTTCTGTGCGCCTTCGGTGTTTAATCATGGCGGCCACATGACCACGGAGACATCTTTGGTCAGCGCTGGCCCTTTGGCTTTGTAACAGAGATAAGCACCGCCCCCTAGAGCTGGAAACAACTAGCATGTATATGCGAGGGGAACCTTATACTATATGGTTTATTGTCTTTCTGTTGCTTTTTTTGTTGAGCATTATCAGAATCATATTGTTTTGGGCAGTTCTACAAATCCTATGAATAAATAAACCTTCTCAAGAACTTGATTAAAAGTGTTGTGTTTTTTTTTTGTTAAAGCATATACATGCTTATATTTATTAGTGTATAGTTGTATAAACATGTATGCAAAATTGATTTGCAGACTCCCTAACATTTTAGGAGTTATATTTTTGTAAAAAGTGCTTATGTTCCAGAAGAACACAGTGAAGTTATGTCACCTTGAATTTTAAATGCTTCTAGTTTTTAGCATATTTTTCAAATAAATCGGCAGCTTTTGACATCTTTATAGGATGCTGTAAAGTAGCTATTTGCTCATTTTTCAACCAAGGCTGAAAAAAACATACAATTTTATTGCCATAAAAGCATGTACTTTTAATATAACACATGAGTATAACTGGGAATATGGAATCTGCCATACTGTATTTAATATAAAATAAACAGGACAGGGTTAAAGCCATGTCCCACTGAAAGATACTTTAATTTTCTGAAATTCAGATTTCTGTTCCCAGATAGGATTCATCGTCCAACCTATCTGTATATTAAGTTTTTAATTTATTGATTCTACAATGTTTCTGAAATGGAAAACCAGGTAATATCATCAAATGATTTTTTTTTTACTTTTATCATAAGCCGTCATGTCAACATACCAAAAGAAAGTCAGTTTGGTCTAGTAGCCAAGGCAAAAGGCTAGAAATCAGAGGACTATGAGTTCTAGTCCCCCCTTAGTCATGAAAGCCAGCTGGATGACTTTGGACCAGTCACTCTCTCTCAAACCAACCCATCTCACAATGTTATAAGGAAAATAGGAGGAGAAAGGTGTATTAGGTATGCTCACCACCTTGAGTTATTTATAAAAATAATAAAGGCAGGATAAAAAAAATAAACATTATACTTTTTGTCAAGAAGGCAGTGATAGAAAAAATGAGAATGACTATATAGTACTAAAACTTGTTATCATGATGGATGGATGGATGGATGGAAGGAAGGAAGGAAGGATTGTAACTGCATCCAGTTTTGGTTTCCACATTATAAAAAAGATGTTGAGACTCTAGAAAAAGTGTAGAGAAGAGCAACCAGGATGATTAGGTGACTGGAGACTAAAACATATGATGAATGGTTACAGGAACTGGTCATGGCTCGTCTAGTAAAGAGAAGGACCAGAGGAGACATGACAGCGGTCTTCCAATATTTGAGGGGCTGCCAGAGAGGAAAGGGTCAACCTATTTTCTAAAGCACCTGTTGGCCAGACAAGGAATAATGGATAGAAACTGAACAAGGAGAGATCATCCCCGTGATCATGTGATGGCAACTAGCATGTATTTATGATGGTTAGATTGGGGTCATGTGATCACCTTTTGCAACCTTTTGACAAGCAAAATCAGTGGAGATGGCAGATTCACTTAACAAACATGTTACTGCAGCTACTTAACTGCAGTGATCAACTTAATGCCTGTGGCAAGAAAGATGGTAAAAAGGGGCAAAATTCTCATAACAAATGTCTTGCTTAGCAGTGGACATTTTGAGCTCAATTGTGGTCAAGAACTACCCATACTAGACAACCTGCACCTCCTTTAAGTCATCATTTCAGACATATTTCCATACATAGAGAAACAAAGGCATGGGAATGACCTCTGATTTCCTGCCAACTTCCTTATTGAATTTCTTTGTAGAATGCTGACAAGGAAATCCTTCCTTCCTTCCTTCCGTCTGTCCAAAAGTCATGATAACAAGTTTTACCACTGTATAGCTAGCTATCCTCATCTTTTCTATGTACCTCTCCCGGTCCGTTCCTTTATATTAGAAGGATGACTTGACTATATTAACACTTTGAGTTAATGTGGCCTAGTCCAATCTGAATCTGAATCTAAAATAGTTCTAAAACAGAATCATTACAAGATAATTGCTAATTAAAAAATTAGTCTTGATTTTCATTCTTTTTCTGCTACCCATGTCTGATAGGTGTAATCTGGGTTTTTGTTTGTTTGTTCCGGTTCTGTTGGTTTTTACATTGAGTATTTCAGTTCAGGAAAGCATTTGTGACCAGAGTTACCATATTTTGGTAACAATGAAAGCTACAATGTAGGTGGAGCCAGATACAGCATATGGATGGTATGACTTCAAATATGTAATGTGGTTGAAGTTGATTGCAAAAGAAAGAAATACTTATAAAAGATACAGGATTGGCTATGGGGTATGGCTTTTTGTTAGCCTTTGATGGTAAAGGTATTCATGCATTCCGGTTATCACCTCAAGCTTCATTTTTATGAATTTATAAGTGCGCATTAATAAATATAAATAAAGTTGTAGCTTTCACATGAAAATAATGACTTTTCCTATGTTTAACTTCCAGGCAAAGATAATGCAGGTTGCATATTGCTCTACATATGCACAAATATTTTAGATCTGAAAGTGAAGTGGTGCCTTTAAGGAATTTGCATTCAGGCTTGATCTTCTCCACAACCCTAGAAAAAGAAAGATAATTTGTTTGGGGATCAAATGAGATGTGATAGTACAAATTCTTTGAAGTTCCTTGGCTTCTTCTCTATATCACCTTGTTTGTAAAGTGAATGCTTATGTATTCTGATCCCGAAAGTGTATTTTTCCATAAATAAACGATGTAGTAAGTAGTAGAAAGAAATATGTTTGGCAAGAATCAAAGCAGGAACCCTATAAAAATATTTCTGTTCAAATGGCCATAACATTCTTTAATAGGATTTAATTAAAGTGATTTAGTACTTTTCAGTCATTATGTTTTTAATGTATATTAGAATGTACCATTTACATATACAATACAAACATTACATATATTGCTATTTAACTCATAATCTAAATCGTTTAGTACTAATATAGAGAGTGATAGGAGATGTCTGTGTACAAATCATGTAAACATATTAGCAAAAACAACCAGAATACAGCAGGTTCAATTTTTTTAAAGAAAACATTATTTTACTTTATATTAGAGAATAGTAGTACTAATCAACACTTGAAATATGTTCCTTTTTTGTTTTTTGTTAAATCATGCGTGAAATCTGATACAATATTATTTTTCTCCTAACTTTTAGAAAAGCCAAATTGCTTGCTGATGCATTGAAATCATTTGATCAGTTGCTAAAATGTTCAAAAATGAATATCAGGTAAGGGAGAAATATTTCTGTTGTTTTGTCCTTATTTAAAAAGAAATGAAAAAAGATACTAGCATTTTAATAGTATGTAATATTGAGGACAAAATTGCTTAGATATATACATATTGTCTATTTGTCTCTTCTTTAAAACTTGAATAGACGTCCACAAATTTTTAACTCCTTATAATTGGAGTTTGTCACTGTCAATCTTTTCTACTTTTCTGATGTGATCTGAAAACTTGAAAAGACAAGATTACAATCAAGAAATAATTAAATTATTGATGATAACTGGAGATATAAATTTTTTGACAGTGATTCTAGGCAGAATTCCTATTACTTTTCAACAATTTGTTTAATAACAATTATATGCTTAACACTCTTAGTACACACTGTATGTAAACTGCATATTCATAAGACATTATTTATAAGACATTATTTCTTCCCCCTTGTCTTAGAAGAATTAAAAATGATGACAATTACTGTCATGGGGTAGTGAATAGAATGGTAGATTCAAAATCTACTTGATTGCAAAATCCAATGTATGACATTGAGTTGGCAATTTTCGATCAGTGTAATCAGTGTTATAGGGTTGTTAAAGGATAGAAGAAAGGGTGTCTTTGAAGGTACTATATTCTGCCTTGCATTTCTTGGAGAAAGAGGAAATAGTGGACTGCTAAATAGCTTTTAGCATACCCAGCAACTGCCACAGAATGAAGAACTGGAAAGTAGATCTGCTCTTCATAATTCCTCTCTGAACAAGAAGAGGATTTGAGGTTACCCATAAATATTCCAGATAGTAGCTCCTCACACAAAAACTGCAGGATAGCCATCTCCAGTGGGTTTAGAGTTATGAGAGAAGAGAGAATAACCATCTTTTATCTCAAACTGTGATTGGCACCTTCAAAAGGACACTGGGTTCACATACTTCCTTTTCTAATCACTTTTGGAAATTGCTTGTTAACAGTTTTCTGCTATTAGGAACCTTTGTATTGCCATGTTTTATGGTACTGGGCAAGTTTTCTTCAATCTTCAGTGAAAGAAGTTTTAAATACAGTACAAATGTAAGGACTTAAAATTATTTTGGAATAAACAGCAAAAGGTTGAATTTGATTTTCAAAAACAGACTAAGGGCTCAGCTGGATTTGAAATAAGGTTTTGGAATAAATTATAAGAATCATTTCCATGGGAAAATGCTTTTGTTTGAAATCTCTGAAAGAAACAGAATGAGACTTTGAAGATTAAACACTGGAGGAAACTAAAGATAACAATTAAAGGAGACAAATGTTTAAATTTGACTTTACAGAATAGAAGAAAATGTTTTAACAATCAGTATACAACTGATATTTTTGAATAATAGGTTCAGAAATTAAATTTAAGAGTACCTATATAAGTGTTTACAAAATGTTATATAACGTGTGTGTGTGTGTGTTTGTGTGCTGTTCAGCTTCCTTCGGGTATTATCCCACGTCATTGTAGTGCTTTTAAAGTTGTAGCAACGTTTCAGCAGAATCTCATCTGCCATCATCAGGCTTCTGTATTGAATTGTACTATATTGATTGTATATTAGAACGTACCATTTACATATACAATACAAACATTACATATATTGCTATTTAACTCATAATATAAATTGTTTAGTACTAATATAGAGAGTGATAGGAGATTGTATTATATACAATTGTATTGTAACTGTATTGAAATACTGTATTCTGTATTGAACACATACGAACTCAATACAGAAGCCTGATGATGGCAGATGAGATTCTGCTGAANACACATGAAAACCACAGGTCACAACATCAACTTCAATGGCACTAAAACCCTAGCCACTATAGAAAACCCCAGCCACAGTTGCTACAACTTTAAAAGCACTACAGTGACGTGGGATAATACCTGAAGGAAGCTGAACAGCACACACACACACACACAAACACACACATATATATAAATAAAAATAAACTTTTCCCATATTAAAGGAATTTCTGCAGAAAACTCCAAAATCTTTAGAGTATCCAACTTGTTTTGAGGAGACTTTTTGTCTCTTTTTGTCACTTTATGTGAGTTTGAAGTGGGTTTTAAAATACTTCAACCTCCTACCATATGAATTGCAGGTAAAATCCAATCTGACACTGATAATTGGCAGTGGTTGTGATCTTATTTGTATTTCAGATTGAATCCCATTCCTATATATTAGAGTGGAAGAAATAGTAGGATTGGTTTATGCTAGCTTTTTTATTCAGTGGGATTGATCATAGTTGATAGCCTTCAGATTAGATTATGGTAATGAATTTACACTGAAGAATATTCAGTTCATCTAAAAAGCTACAGTTACTGGGACTTGGTGTATAGAACATATTATTCCAAGTTATTTTTTTTCAACATAAGAAGTTATATAATGATTAAATAATAAGTGCCAAATGTGTTCATTCCCATTTTCCACCCCAAAACTCAATGCAAAGTGTTGGTTTCACAAATTATAAAACTAAATACCCAATTTTCTACATACAGTTTAATAATTAATATTAATGTTAAAAACCATCATAAGGTATAGAAAAATATAACCCACTCAGAAATATTGTATTCTGTAAAATTTTAAAATATTCAATGTGTTGTGGATATGGCATTCTGGACAACACAATTTATTTCAGGGTTTGAATTATTCCAGGATATCTCAGTTTACTTTACAAATGATTTATATCTGTAAATTGCAAGAACCATCTAAGAATGTCCAGAAGGGGAAAATAATATTTGGGACTTTTCTGGAACAAACTGTTTCCAAATGAACGAGCTTTGCACATCATTATTTATACTTCTATAACAATTTATATCATAAAAAATAATCCTAACATACAGTATTCAGTCGCAAATAATGATCAACACCTTTATTCAGATGTGCATATAATAACATCCAACAAAACAGCAACAAAAGTCACAAAACCTCCATGCTAAGGTAGCTATTCAATAATACTGTACAGGTCCTCTCATTGTTACTCCCTTTCAAGATAAGCAGTTTCTTGCACAGCATGGAAAATGAGAAGGAAATCATAAACACGCATGAGATAAGAGGAAAGGAAATAGAGCGAAATCTAATTAATACCAACACAATTTGTTTTACTGTTATATGCCTGTATTCTTACCAACCTTCCTTGCTTCTATCACAGCTTCATACACTTTCCTCTTTAAAATGTTCACTTCTTTCTCTTTGAGGATCTCATCAATTGTATGTCACCCTCCACAGGTTTTTTTTGTTCTCCTCGTTTGAAACTCATCTTTCACATACCAGTTTTTGCAATTTGATGCTCAATCATTTTGTCTGCATGCCTGACCCACACCAACAAACGTCTTTCATATTGATCACTTGAGTTTATATTCAAATCACATTCATTTATCGGCCACTCTCCACCTTCTTTGTTAACTTAATTTTTAGTTTCATATTCCACGCTGCATACAATCTTTCCAACATTAGCTGCAAGTTATTGCGGTTCTCATCCAACAATAAAGCATCATTTATATTCACAGCTCCAACAACACATCTCTAATGTCATTACAGTTCCTTAAACATTAAACATAATTATATTAAACAATCAAGTGGCCATCAGAAATCCTAGTCTTATTCCCTACACAAACCCAAAATATTTATTAAGCATGCCATTTATTCCCATAACAACTTCTTATAAAATAATGCTCTTGAAGATTTATTATTTCCTTGTGCTTTGGCTGGACATTAGATGATCCTTTTTTTAAGGGTTTAATTAGGCAGAGTGGCCTGAGTGAGATATTATGCCTTTTTCCTTTCTGTTTTCATCTTTTGGGGTGTATTGAATTGAATGAGAGATTAGTTATCCAAGTCACACTACCAATTGGGCCCCATATAAATCTGTATTTTTTTTTTCATTCACTTCCACTATTTTTCTTTTTACATTGAGGAACAATAATGCATTCCTCCAACTGTCAGACTTCATACAAATGTTAAATAAGTTACACTACTTACTACTCTATAAGCAAATCATATCCATATTTAACGTTATATTATCCATCCTGCAGCCTTATTACTTTTCCATATTCTCACGTCTTATAACTTTCATCTTCTTTTTTCTTGGTTACTAACATTTACAGTATTAATTTCAGTTCCAGTCTTTGATGTATATCAGTGCCATGCTAACCTGTAAAATGTTGCTTCCTATAGTAAAGAATTGAAATACCTTATTGTAAATATATTAACAGCAGCTAGGATTGTATTTGCCAAAAACTGGAAAAATGAGAAAATACCATTACAGGAGGAAATCATTAAGAAAATATTGGAATGTGCTGGAATGAGTACATTGACGTTTCAAATCAGAGAACAAGATGATAAACAATTTTATAAAATTTGGGATCTATTCTATCAATGGTTAGACAATAAAACATGGTAATTAGATTTTTGGTATGTAGATTTTTAGAAAATAATAAATATATAAAGATGTATTCTTTTCTTATATCTACAAAATGATTGCAGGATAGATTTGAGATGATAATATGAACTGTCATAAAACAAATTAAGTAAAATATAGATTATTTCATAAAACATGAATGAATAAAATTATAGTCAAATGATTGACAATGATATTAATGTATTTAATATTTGATTGAAAATAAGAGAATATATACAATGTAATTGTAATTGAAGACTATGAAATGGAAGCACAAAACAATTTGTAAACCAAGCGACATATTGTATGTATATATATGGAAAGTGGCTTGATGTTTTTATGTTTTGTTTGTCTAGGTTTGTCTTAAAAACCAATAAACATTTTTAAAAAATAAAATAAAATGTTGCTTCCAACATTCCCTCACTTCATCACCAGTGATTTCATCATTTTAATTTTTTACTTTGTTCATTCTCTTGGATGCTGCTTGTTCAACCCATTTCATTCCCCAAACTCTTTGTCATTTCCATCAAAATTCTGCATTTTCTCAGCCTTCTAAGTGTAACCATTCCTCTCAATAAATTATCTGCAGTTGTCTTTTTCTCTTTGCATACATGGTATATCTTTTTCTTGTCCTCATTTTTGCTGTTGCCATTCTGTATACATATTTTTCTCATCTGCAGCCTTTTTCAGTTCATCATTCTACTAACCATCTTTTTAATGCTCTGTAATAGTATAATTTCACATTTCTGTGGCACTCTGTAACATTCTTTTCTATTACAAGCAATTTCAGTATCACCTTTCATTACATTACTGTTGCCATATTATTTTTATTCTTTTTTCTTACTTGTCCTGTATGCATTATTTTTTCCTTCCCTTCCTTCCTTCCTTCCTTTTTTCTTTTTATTTCTCCCTTTCTTTTTCTTCCTTCCTTCTTTCCTCCCTTCCTTTCTTTTTCTTTCTCCCTTTCTCTTTTCTTTTTTCTCTCTTTCTTTCTTTCTTTCTTTCTTTCTTTCTTTCTTTCTTTCTTTCTCTTTCTCTCTTTATCTGTCTCGCTCTCTGTTTCTTTCTTTTGACAGTTTGACCAGTTACACTTTCAAATCATGATCTTCCCCACATTCTGTACCTCTTATTGTCCTTATGTCCCATATTGCTCAGTCTTTCAATATATTGGCTTTCTTTTCTTTTCCATATCTTTGCTCACTAGATGGCACTGTTTCACAGAAGGGACTTGGAACATGGGACACTGTTAGATCTGATGGGATAGACCAACATCGTTGAATATTAGGCAGTTCTGCCAATAACCTAGGTCCTGTATCATGAAGCATCTATAGGTTCATAGATATATGGGTAACCACAGCACCTTAAAATAATATGTTCTATTTAGAGAGCCCCAATTAATTCAGACTAGGTGAAGTTTTTGGACACTTTCCAGAGGCAACTACATTACAAGGAAAATTATTGCAACATGATCCATTTTCTCTAGAAAAGAGTACATCTCCTGTGGTAATATAAACTACTAAAATGTACTTCTAGTTTTTGTTGCCAGTTGAGCATCCAGATGAAATAAGCTTATAATAACACTTCATATTCACTGTAAGAATGAATATGGAATGGGTATCAGTTCATTGTTAAGCCTGGGTTCCCCAACCATGCGTTAGGGAGACAAGCAACATCGCATGTGCAGCGTATAGTTCAGATAGGCATACAATAATGCCGGAGCTAAGCTTCGTAGGTTTATTTAACATTACAGCAAACACATACCACTATACGCTAGTGTTTATCACAATTCTATTAGCCTTCAGTCCATTAACTATAGATAGTTCAAAATACAGGCTAATTGTCATGTACATTCATTTAGTCCAGTCCCGTTCAGGGATATTCAGTTAGCAAGTCCATGCCTTCTGAATATTTCCTGGGTACAGCTTCTCCACCTTACTAAATCAGTCCTTTGTTCCGTCTCCCCGCTGCGAGCAATGGCGAGTCTCTCCAAGCAGTAATTAGGCAATCCTCAACAGCCAGAGAGCCAGGTTGCCAGAGACGCGAGCACGCAGCAGGCTTGCTTCTTTCTAAGGATTGTCATAACCACTCCCCAATGACTCTTTCCCACGTTAAAGTCATATTAGTCACTTTAACATACATTAAACAGGATTACTATTTTTACCCTAAAACTAGTTTAGGAATCACTGTTACCCTAACATTATCCTCCCTTTTAGGTCTAAATAATAACCTTCTACATTTGTAATTCATCATTATGTACAATTCTCAGTAATTTCATTACTCCTTGTTGCTTTTGTAAATGGGGTCTGCAATGTTTATCTTTCTGACATCAGTACTTCCAATCTATTATTTCACATTTATGATGAATTCTCTCACGATTTAGGTATCCTTAGGATCCAGCTATGTTTGATATCTTGTTTTTACAGCATAACTTAGTAGCTATCTTTTATTGCTGCTTGGTTATTATCCTCATACTACTGTAATTGCCATCTTTAACAGCTATTCCCTACTCGCTCTATCAATAATTGTTTGTGTAACATTATTAATTAGTCATAATAATGACTATTACCAATGAAAATTCCGCTTCCCATGTGGATAAAGCTATTCGCTGTTTGCTTCTGATTGACCTCATTCTCCATTAGTGGTTCGTTACCACCATAACTAGAGCCATCCCAGATAGTTGATTGTTTTCTAGTGTTTATACTCAGTGCGCAAACAACTTGTCATCTGCCATATGCACTAAGACTCAATTTACCTTTGTTCTATATACAAGGCATGGTTTCATGTGTTCCCTTAAGATATCTTACAATCCTACTTTAATGCTTTTGGCTCCGAATGACATTGACTTTGATCTGAAATTAAAAACGTGCTCAGTCTGATTTACACCTATAAGCTTATTCTCGGCCTCGACCTCTAATGCTTATATCAATGATAAAGCCTACCTAATTAAAGATTATATATGGCCTTATGCAAATTTGGGATTTTGATCATTTATATTGGCAAACTTCCTGACCTCATTGGCCTGTCATTTGCTGGCTTTACAAAGCTTCCTTTTTATACGTTTTAATTACCGTTGGCAATGTATCTATCCTGAGATATCTTCATAACCATGTTTTGTCTCTTGTAATGTCATCCTAGATATTTTTTTAAGTATCACCAAAGTTTTACTTTACTTCCTTGGCATTAATAAAGTGATCATAATCTATCAGCTTCATTATTAAGTTTTTGGTAATTAAAGCAATATACATTCTGTAATCCTCAATTTAAACACAAGTTAATGACACAGTTCCTCTATTTTCTCTTTTATAACACAAGCACATGGATCTGCCAAACAGATATTAAACTATCCATTGTTTAACTCGTTTCACAATTATTGGTTCACTCAAAACCAGAATTGGTTTCATCCGTTACAGACTCTTTTTGAGTTTCCAGACAATCCAGTTCACTATTGTACATTATTTGTTCTTTTACACCACATTGGTTTCTTAAATTATATAGTGTGCTGCTAATTGGTGCATTAGATAAGCTAGTTTCGTACTCTAAATGGCTATTACATAGTTTTTCTTAGCTGCTCCACACTAATTGCTGGCTTCTGTTAAAGATGTTGCCTTTACATGCGCTGTGTACGTGCAAAAACTCATCAGTTAATCCGAATGCAGGTTGATCTTAAATCCTTGAGCTCTAACCTCAGCTTTTATGGGGTAACAGTCCCATCATTTCCAGCTTTTTATTTTTAAACTAGTCCATTGCACCAATGGATTTCTTGTCCTCGGACCGGGTATTTGGCCATCTTCAGTAGACTTTCATTATCCTTAATGAATTTAGTCTTGGTTTGATTGCTTCTTCTCGCCAATGCTCTCCCTGGATCCTCTGCAGATAATTTAAGTTCAATCTACATCATCTAGGACCATTTTTATGTTGACTTGGGCATCACTATACTTGCCTGATACCTATTCACGGTGTCTGTTATATCGTAGTAGTTCTACGCTACTTATAGGACTTACAGCGGGTAGCTCTTCCTCTATTAAATTGGTCTTTTGATTTGACGTCCTCCTGATCAAGCTATTTCTCTTTTCTGTTCTGGTCCTATTACCTCTTCTTGGCTCTCGTCTTAATTGCGACTCTTCTTATAACAAATGGTTTGATCTTTGTACCTTTTGTGGGCTTATTGTATACTTTCATAATTTAATGCTCTGTTCCAAATCTATTCCATCCTACATGTTTTTAGGATTTTGTGCGACTAAGCACTGCGTCTCTGTACAACTCTAGATGTACCTGGTTCCCCAGAACGTCTGTATGATCTATGATTAGATGTATATCCTACAAATTAATCTTTTTAGCTGCCTATGCTGATCCTGTTGTGTCTAATGTTCAAATGTGTAGGGATATGACACCCATGCAGGTGCCTCCAAATGTGCTGCTATCGCTGTAACTTAAATCAGTTTTCGTTGTACCAGCACCTAGTGTGAATGGTAATCCGAACCTGTTGTTGAATTTACAAATTATTTAATATCATGATGCCACACATTAATTTGCTCTCCATAAACTTCGTCAGGTAATCCTGAATCAGACATCTAGTATCGTGCCATTGATTGTAATGGTTTCGCCTCTCTTCCCTCTTATGTATAAGGCATTTATGGTGTAGCAGGTGACTTAATTGGCTGCAGACATTTCTACTGCTTGAATACTAGCATTCTTATTGCTGTTCTGGTAGACTTTATTATTTGTAAACTTCCCTGTACCATTATCTGCTACTCAAGATGGTTACTAATTTTTTTTTGGTTTTTCTTTCTGCGCAATTTCATCCAATTTAAACGAAGCTTTCATATGTTTCGTTTTGCTCTTCATCTTTAAATAGCAAAACCATCTATCTAGATAGTTGGTTCATCGATATACTTAGTATGTACGAGCTCTCCTACACCTAGGTTCTTTTCCGGACCGCTATTAATCTAGGCAAATACTACTGGGCTAAAGGCTCTTAGTAGGTTAAGATCCATCAACTCTATTACTGGTATAACCCTGCTCTTACTTTGATTACAGGCCATTTTAATTTGCGAAATACTTTTACAAGATTTCAACCCTTTTCCCTTAGATAAATTCAACAGTTTTCTTAAGCAGTTTAAAATTTAAATGCCCTAGCCTTCGAATGTAACAGTGAATACATTCGTCATGAGGTTTCTTATTTTTTCATAAATTGTGTCTAGCCCCTTATAAACCATCATCATTTTACAACACATATAATTCAACCTCTTAAAGATTGCAGTATTTCTTATCTTCTTTTTCAATTACTCGCAGTTATCCCCCGTTAAATTAACTACATATCCTAGTCTTAACCAGAAATCTTCTAACTGAAATTAAATTAAAACTTCAAGTTTGTGGTGACATATAACATTTTTTCCATTCTCTTTTATAAAGTAAACAAATATTGCCTTTCACCCTTGACCTTTAGCTTCTTCAGTTTCCAAGCATTGGCTATACGATATCTTGCTGGTGTCCTTTTGGGACATTTTGATTAACATTGTTCTCTTATCATTTGTTGTATACATGGGTTGCTACCACTGTCAACCACCCATAAATTATCTTTTTTCACAGCTTCCGTTATCCCCATTCTCCCCCTCTCGCCCCTTTCCCTCGGCTATACATGGCTAACTTAAATTTTTAGTTATTCTTTTGATGACTTTTAGTATTCTGTGTGCCTGCTTCTGGCGTTTTCCTTTTTACAAAATTCTTGCCAAATGTCCTCTTCCTCGCCACAATTAACAACATACCTTTTAATTGCGTATGCAGTCTAGGAGATTTCCAATATCTTCTTTTTGAGCTTGCTCCCTCCTTAATTTCATCTCTCTCTCAGCCTTTCTTCTTGGCCTCCTTCAATTCAACTGCCAGTTATACCAGTTAAAGTTAAACTTTCTTTTGGCAAAATTTCAGTGAAGATTACGTTACTTATCATAACTTTCATCAAGGTGGAACGATTGAGAATTATGTAGGACTTGTTTGTACTTCAGAGAAAAAGGCTCTTTCTCGTTGCAGTTCTTGAAGAAATGCTTTCTTCATAGTTTTCAAATGACTCCAGACTACTCTCCTATCTTGTTCTGGAGATTGCGTTCCTGACAAGCCTTTCCGTGATTAGATTTACTTGTCGAGCACTAACATTTATCTCTCGACGATAAATTCTTCTTTTCAGCTTTCTGTCCAACCCCGATGACCGTGTGTTCTCCGTGGATATAAAAAGCTGTGATCAGTTAGGAGTTTAACCCAACTATGAAATGGCTTTGCTGGCATTTATGTGTAAATTTCTCTCTATCTTTCAGTCTGTCTCTCCTATCCTCTGGATCCCAATTCTTCACGTTTGGTGGATTTTCCATTATGTTTCCACAAACCTTCTCTTGTAGAAAGTGTAGCGACTACATTTGTGAGCACCATTAGATACATAGTTTGTTTCCATCCAGCGTTCTGGATATAAGGAGACAAACTTGTACATATTGACTTGTGCTCCTATGTTCTTCATCTCACTTATGTATTAGTAAAACTATAATTCATAAAACACAGCTGCTCTGTTTACTGCTACTGTATAACATACACAAACTCTCACTTCCTTTACATAAATCTGTTTTATCTTAGTTAAACCTGACTTTGCTGGCCCTCCTGGGCCCCCTCACCCAGTGTTAAGCTGGGCTCTCCCCAACCAGGGTTAGTGGAGGACAAGCAAAACAGATACTGTTGGCGCGTAGGTCAAGCATAGGTGCATACAGCATTAAATGAGTGCAGCTAAGCTTGTAGGTTTATTAACATACCAGCAAATCAATACCATATATGCTACGTGTGTTATTCAATTACTAGTGTTTCATTTCCATTAATAGTAGCATAGTTCAACTCATTACCACGTCCAATTAGTCATGTATCATTTAGTCCAGTCCGTTCAGGGATATTCCACGTTAGCAGAGTCCATGTGATATCCTGGTACTAGTTCACTTCACAAATCAGGTTCTCTTGTTCTCTCCTTCCCGTCGCGAGCAATGCGCAGTCTTCAAGCAGTACTTAGGAACTCCCTCAAAGCAGAGACGCCAGTAGTGCCAGAGAGCGAGCACGCAGTCAGGCTTGCTTCTTTTAAGGAGTTGTCATAACCACTTCCCCTCAAATGACTCTTTCCCACAGTTCAAGTTTATTATAGTCACTTTAACATACATAACCAGGATTACTTATTTTACCTAAACTAGTTAGGGCAAACACTGTTATCCCTAACAGTTATGAA
Source organism: Laticauda laticaudata (assembly GCA_004320025.1). NCBI lineage: Eukaryota > Metazoa > Chordata > Lepidosauria > Squamata > Elapidae > Laticauda > Laticauda laticaudata. The sequence goes on along the minus strand of BHFT01055487.1, from coordinate 34,300 downwards.
TTAAGTATTATACTTGTTGACTTCTTATGACAATGTGACAGATTCTTTCTTTTTTTAATTGCAGGGTGGCCCATTTGTTGAAATCTTCAGTGCTCAAGGCAAGAACACTGGGACCAAATGGAAAATTTCTGGAAACCCTTCAGTAATAGGGAAAGTATGTTTTGGAAAGAAATGGTAAAAACTTGATTATCAAGTATAGAGCTTAATTTTTTTTCTTTAAAAACATGAAAGCTTTGAGTAAACTATAAAAATTTTTATCTCTATCATTCCTTTTATCAGAGTAGAATAACTGAGAACAGGAATTACTATTCGATGCCTACATGCAGATAAAATTTGCTAGTTTTTTGTGTATTTAAGATCTCAAAGTTTTTTGTTTCTGTATGTTTTGAACATCTCTCGGCGGATGTGTGTATGTGTGCATATTTATTTATTTTTATTTGGGAAATTTATATAGCCACCCACATACAGTATATGGCACTGTGCAGCATACAAGATAAAGATATTTGTTTGTGTCTTTATGTTTTCTATATAATAAAATAAACTCTTTTAGTCTATTAAGAAAATGAACATCCGAATCAGGAAATATATTTATTAGGACTAAATAAAACACACAAGTTTGGGGCAAGTTTTCAAGATATCTGGTAATTCCCAGGCTTTTCACAAAATAAGAGAAAACAGAGAAGGGGTGTAGAAGGAAGATAGTTACTGATGTCCTCATGAAGCCTGTGTGGCCAGCATCTTAAATAGATTATTCACTCCTAAATATAATTTAAGTTTTAGTTTCATTTACTTAAACGAATTGCATGAAACTACTTGGGCTTTTCTTGATATGGATAAAATGGTGAAGCAAACAACTGTTTTAATATGGCAGGTTGCTGTCAAGACAGAAAAACCAATAAAATAAATACGGTAAATGTTAGTGAAATGAAGGATGATGTTTTAACATACTAAGTGGAAGATGGTCCTGACATCCTAACTGCAAAGCCATTTTTCACAAGAAAGAGTTATTTTCACTAGATCCGGTGTGCATTTTCAGAAGTATGCTATACTGGGCAGTGAATTTAACATATATTATTTCTTGATATCATAATGCAGGCTTTGCATCCATTCCATTTTAATACTACCGCTTTCCACTTGTATTAGACTTATAAAATAACATTTAGGCTTGCTGGCAATTCCTGACCTAAACCAAACATCACCACCTTAACAATTACAAAGTTTGAGTGTCTAACCATTTCTGTCATGGGCAAATAGACATTATGACTAATAAATCTTGCAGATTATGTATTTATTCAGCTGCATGAAATATTTTGATGATGACACGCTTTTTGTTGGTTTGTTAGGAATATGATAAGGAAGTGAAAGGTTTTGTCTTTGTGCTGGAAGGAAGCAGTCAAAACAACAAGATGCAGCTTCCAAAAGAAACTAAGCAAACTCGTAAGTATAAAAGTATTATAAAATGTCATAAAACATATTAGACTGCATGATGCTTTCAGAGCAAGTGGTGCACAAAGTATGTTTTGTTGTATGTTTCACTAAATGAATTGACTGTTCAACAGGAAGATAGCTAGAAAGTGCTTTCAAAGCAGCTATACAATCATTCCAAAGGTCATAGTTGCATTAAATGCTTCTTGCAGAGATATTTTGATTCTACTCAGGTACACTGTGAAGCAGCTATTTCTAGTGCTATGCACAGCCCTAGCTGTTAATGAAGTTAGCATTGGATTAGCTGAGTAATAGTTGGCTAGTTACAGTTTTAGCTATATTTCTTCAACATTAAAGTAAAAAAAAATAGTGAGATCTTCTAGACCAGGTCTATCAAACACCCAGCTCACAGGCTGGATGCGTCTTCTGCTGGCCACACCCACACCCAGTTTAGCGAAGGGGGAACATCACGTGATGATGCTGTGATGTTTGACACCCCTGTTCTAGACCATGTTGAACCTTCCCTGAATTTTAGAGGTGATTTAGCAATTTCCAGTTTCTCTGGAATGTTTAATTTTTGAATTAGTACATTTCTAATATGTAACAATTTTATATTGTCAAAGAGTTTTTCTTTTCTTTCTTTTTTTGAATATCTTTTTAGGGATTGTTAAATTGGTAGATCAAATAATGAACTTATATCATCCCAAAGATACGGTTAAATGTGATGAATATTCTTTCAATTTCATCTAACAATATGTATTGTTTTCATCAACAAGAATAAAAAAATACTTTATACTTACAAAATGACCCCAGATCTCTTCAATTGTAGGAATATTCTAATACTACATAACTTGCATCCTCTTGTCTGCAATAACTAAACTCTTTGGAAGCTACCCTTGGTATTTCCATTTGTCATATAATCTATCAAGCATTATCTCACAATCATTCTTATGTTAAAAGCTCAAACACACTGAAGCCAAAGGTTCATATACTGTCCTTCCAAATTCTAGAAGAGAATAAATTTCCATCACAAAACAATAATATAGTTTTTAAGGTTTGACATTCAGCAACCATTATGCATAAAGACTTCTCCATAAGTTATAAGCATTAGGTCATTCTTAAAAAGGCTGTTCTTACAACTCTCAAAATGTTTTCTGTGGCAAAGCATTTATTTCAGCTCCTTTATCAAACTTAAATTTTACTTCAATCTCCTTTTATGCTAAATTAGGAAACAATCAGTAAACCAAAAAGGGAAAGCTGCTTAAGTTACATCATAAATAGATGTAGAATCTAATAATTCTCCATTAAACAAGTTGCTTATATCTAATCACAAATACCATATTATTTTTCATTACTATGAAGTGACCTGACTTACATGCTTTATGACTTTTTGTGCCCTATTTATGACAAGATTTTCTCAAATCAATTGCAAAACAATTCCAAGGCTAATTTACTATCCCACTATAGAGACACAGACTTGTTCAGTTTTGATCACTGCTGCCTTTAGCTTGTAATTTCTCAGATCTAAAAACATTTATAGGAGACTTTTTCCATTTCTTTCCAGAGATCATTACTGTCTGCCACTTCTTGGTGGATATTTATCTAATTGTACTTATTTTGAAATGGCTTTTGGTTATTTCAACAGCATAGGATATATTAATCCTCCCCCACCATTGGATCTTCAAAAGACTTCCTTTATTTTTCTGCCTTTTATATTGATTATAAACCTGTCATTTCAAAAGGTATTGACTAAAATTCACTGTTGATGACCTTTTGAGTTACATGGTGAGTTACATAATATCTACCAAAATTTGCATATATTTTCAAAATGAATAATACTGAAATGCAGCATTCCTGCAAGCTGTGCAGTATATTCTAGCCTTTGACAAAAATTCTTCAATATAATTTGGAACTGCAGTGTCTTAAAAGAAAAACTTCAAAAGAATTATATATGGTTAGGGCTTCCTCCCCACACAACATAACAAGAAATATTTCTTGAGAGTACAATTTCTTAGAGAAATCCACTATCCTACTTGTAGCCAAATGCAAATGAAGCTTCTGTTCCCAGCATTTCCCATTTTGGGATAAATTTCTTTGAATTACAAGTGGAAAATAAGGCCTTGAAGTGTATGTACTCATAGGTACTGGTTCACTAATTCTCCATTAGAATCCAGACAAGCTTCTGATACTGTAAGTACTGGCCACTTACTTAAACTCAAATAAGTCCTGGAGCCAAAAAAATAGTTATTACTAGGTTGTACAAAAACAAGTACAAGAAAGACTGGAAAGCAAGCAAAAACAGGAGAAGGAAATTTTAAAACAGCTACTACACACTCATTGTGTCAGGGTATTGTTAAAGGCACAATACAGCATACTTACAAAATATATCTTTGGGCATTTGCAAAAAAATAGCTGTCCTGGGAGGTTTTTGCTTCCTTGCAAGATTGGTTTCATAAGGGGCATGACTGTCACAAAACATTTGTTTGCTATTAGGAATTTAGTTCCTAATTAGGACTTTAGTTCCCAGGCTTCTTCCTATAAATTTATTTTTGTCTTTCTTAGTTAGTTGAGTACTTTTTTGAACAAAACATTGAACTGCATTCCCAGTCAAACAGTAAATTCCTTGCTTTAGAACAGTGGTCCCCAGCCTTTTTTGTATCNACTCCACCGCCATCGGGACAGCTCTTCATTTGAAGCCGCCCCTTCCTTCAACAAAACTAAGGCGCGAGGATTCCTTCAGCACCCAAACGCCGCTTTCCAACCGAAAACCCGGAAGCAACCGAAAACCCGGAAGCGCCGTTGAAAAGAGATAGTGGCGCCCAAGCTTTGTGGCCCGGTACAAAATGATCCACAAACCGGTGGGGACCCCTGCTTTAGAAGGTGGGGAATTTTTAAAAAAGTACAGTTAAGGCATGCACATGATCTGTATTTAAGAATGAAATATTCCTTCTATACAGGTAATTGTCGCTTAACCACCATATTTGGGACTGGGATGTCAGTTGTTGAGCAAAGCAGTCATTAAGCAAGGTGCTTCACTCAACAACTCCAATCCCAGCATTCCCAGTTGCAATCATTAATCAGTCTTCCAGGTTGTTAAACAGAAAGAGGAAAAGACCTATCTGGTAAAGGATTTCAGCTCAGCTTGAAATCCTTGCAGCAGGCAGCTGTTTCAGAATGAAAGTGCTGCCCACTGGATAGTTTTAGCTCTGTGCAGAGCTAAAGCCTATGTCACACTGCACCAACGGATGCAAAGAGGATGATAAACGGATCAAAAAAGCATATGCACATCCGACTTGGAAACCCCTGATGCATCCGTCTGCGCTACTCACTGCCATACGTGTTTATTTCATGCGCTCTTATCCATTCAAACATCGTTAAGCCTATATTCATGCCGCTCAAAAAGTTTTGCAGCTGCACAACTTTTAGGGTGGATGAACTTTCCGCGGTACGATCTACATCCGCGACACATACGCGCCAACAAACGTTCTACGTCGTTGTCAATTTTCGTTACACGTCCGATGGATCCCTCGACATCCTCTGGCCATCCCACGCAACAGCACGATCCGCTCCAACAGAAAGAAGGGAGGAGCGAAAGGTACACGGAATGCACACAGCGTTTAGCATAAAAAATAAAAAAAAAAAAAAATAGCCAGGAAATAGAAAGGATGTAAGCCGGATGCATCTCGCTACATAAAGCATTAAACTGGGACAAACGGCGTATATGGGATGATCTCGGATATTTAGGATGTCTTGGAGGATGTCTTAGAGTATGTGGAAGGACAGCTAGCAGAAAACCAGATATTTTCCTATAAAAAGGGGAGCGAAATCACTGTATCTCACTTTCAGTCCAGCAGCCCCCTGGCTGTGCAGACAAAAACCCCAACCCCCCCACACCCAACCCCCCCCAAACCCCATCTTCAGCCTTGCTCTTGCTCTGCTCCACATCATCATTCTCGTTTCCCTCAGCCATTCCAGCACTCCTCCTGATGGTCCTGGAAATGGAGTACTGTTTCCTTCTCCCCCTCTCCTTGCCTTGCCTTACTTTCTCCCGCTGGCAGGGGTTTTGTTTTTTTTGTTTTTCCAGGGCCTTCAGCAGCAGGGCTTTGATGGCCTTGCGGTGCGTCCACCACAGCAGCAGCAGCAGGAGAAGCACCGCAGCCAATAGGGACAGCCCACCAGCGCAGTAGATAAGCCACCAGCCAGCCCAGAGGAGAAGCACCGACCAAGCAAGCAAGCAGGAGAAGCACAGCAGAGCACCGGCGAACACCAGGAGAACACAGCAGCCGAAGCCCCACCAGCAGCTTCAGAGTCAGCGCCAGGGGGTGGATGGTGGTTCTGTCCTTCTTGCCAGGGCTGGCACGCGTGGCACAGGGGGACTTCTCTTTCTCCCCATGGTTTCTCTCACGACGTGTCTGTGGCAGCAGGTCTTTCTCTGAATGGTGACTGCTCGCGAGCTGCCTCCTTTTTATATCCGCAGAGTTATGCAATTCATCCTCCCGCCATGCGCAGCCTGAAACACTTTGCATCCGCTAGGCATCCTCATAGGCCGTCCCCATCGACTGCCATCCACGTCATTCGCCTCACGCATCCGGGGGGGATCCCTTCCGCTACAATCTGCTTCACTATTCTCCGGAAGCCCTGCCAATGTGTATCCACTCCCATCCGCCTTCACAATCCGCCCCTAGGCCTTCCTACGAACATCCGCTTTAACATCCCGCACTAACATCCTCCCACGCTCCGTTCCTTTGCCGTTGTTGTTTCCACGGTCTGTTTATGCAATTTGGGCCCCTTTTGAGAGCGGATAACAAAGTTTGCTCGTCCACTGTGTCCTTTTTACATATGTTTTGCATCCGTTGGCCAGTGTGACCTAGCCTTAAAGTCTTCTCAGTAAGCATCCCTTATCCTCTCAAATGTTCCTTTAGCCCACTGAAGGGTTTCCCCTCTCCTACTTTTCAATGAAAGAACATCTTTCATATGATTGCAGGAATGGAGATGAAATCCAGATTAATAAGTAAACTGAGAGAATTCTTGGAATTCAGATGGAAGAAATATTTCTATCTGATAGCCATATAATTGTTTGCTATAATACCATTATTTTTGTTGCAACAGTAAATAAAATTCAACTTCACACACAATAGTTTTCAGTAAATACATTTTTTCCTGTACTTAACTGTCTTTAAAAATAATCCTAACCCTATGTCAGATTGCATTTTGCAAAGAATCTAGGAAATGGGCCATTTAAATTCATTAAGAAATAATTATATTTCTGCAAACAAAAATTTAGAGAGATATTTAAAACCATGGTCAAGTCCTGCTGCCATTCTTTCAGACAAGAAAGCTCTTACTGTTGCTTCCATAAACATACAGGTAATTCTTGACTTAAAACAGTTCATTTAGTGACTGTTCAAAGTTACAATAGCACTCAAAAAAGTGACTTATGACCATTTTTCACACTCCAGACCGTTGCAGAATTTTTGTGATCACAAAAATTCAGATGCTTGCTAACTGATTCATATTAAGACAGTTGCAATGTTTTGGGGTCATGTGATCACCTTCTTATAAACAAAGTCTATGGATAAAAAAGGTTCACTTAACAACTGTGGCAAGATAAATTGTAAAACAGCAAAATTCACTTAACAAATGTTTCACTGAGCAACAGAAATTTGGGACTCAATTGTGTTTGTAAATTGAGGACTATCTGTAGCCTTAGGTCTCCTCTAAAATGCTTGGCAAAGGATTTAAAGCCCATGTCACAGTGAACCAACGGATGCAAAGAGAATATAAAACGGACAAAAAACCTTGCCATCCGTTCAAAAATGCGATGTACTCACTGCCTCCGTTTTGCTTCCTCTCTATCCTCTCTAATCCGTCCGCATCCGTTTATTGACGTTCATCCGCTCCAAAAGTTTTGGGTGCCTAAAACTTTTGCACGGAAAATGTATTCCAGTTCGTTCCGTTCTGGCATTCCACTACGCATCCGCTATATCCGCTTAGGCATCCGCCTACGCATCCGCGAACTCGCATCCGCTCGGACCACAGGAGGAAGCGGAACAACGCAGAACAGATGCATAAACGGGATGCAGAATGGAGCAGAACGGAATGCCAAGTGGAAACAAAGCGTTTAAAATGGAAAAAACGTTCGCAGATGGGGACCTATCTCGATATTCAAAGGATGTCAAATAAAAAAAAAAAAAAAAAAAAAAAAAAAAAAAAAAAAAAAAAAAAAAAAAAAAAAACCAGGACATTCATAGAGGATGCTACAGGGATGCATAGAGATTGCAAAAGCGGACGCCTATTGCTGCTTATAAAAGGCGGAGCAACTCGTTCTGCATCTCACTTTCAGGACGCAGCAGCCAAGCTGTGCAGACCTCTGCAGCCTTTATCTGACTCTTCCTCTTCCACAGCATACAGTCATGTCCACTGTGGATTGTGGACAAATCCTTTCGGCAGCCCACGCATCCTTCTGCAACAGCGAAACCATCTACAGGCTCTGTGAACTCTACTACATGGAAGAAAAGGAGCCATTCAAAAAAAGTCTGGTTCCAAAGCATGGTTTGCCAGAAGAGCAGAGGAGGACGTACAACAAGCTGATTGGTGGAGCTCAGGAAGCGAAGACACTCGGCGTTCCAGAAATTCATGAGGATTTGCCTCCAGGCATGTTTGGACGACTTGTGCAGCGCCTGACACCCAGGTTGGACCAAGACAAACACCAACTTCCCGCGCCAGCCTGAGAACCTGGCTCAAGGTGGGCACTCAACTCTGCGCCACTGGCTCAGGACCACCTACAGGAGCATGCAGACGGCTGGAGGTGCCACCCAGCACCATCAGCTTTGTTGTCCAAAGAAATGGTTGCAGGGCCATCATTGAAGAAATACAAGGAGACTCCTACAATGCCCCTCCACTGAAGAAGGATGGAAGAAAGTTTTGCAGAGCAGTGGTATCAGAAGTGGAACTTCGCCCCACACCGTTGAGCCATAGATGGCAAAGCACGTGGCCTGCAAAGCGCCAGCCAAGTCGGGGTCCACTTATCACAACTACAAGGACTTCTTCAGCAATATCCTCTTCGCCATGGCGATGCTGACTAAAATTCATGTCCATCGCATGCTTCAGGCAGTGGGTCATATTCAGATTGCCAGGTATACAACGCCAGTGACCTCAAGGGGGTGGAAAAGCAACCTCCATGGTGGGGCTACCCAGATCCAGACCATGCTGCCCAACGACACGCAAATGATGTCCCTACTTCATCGTGGGGATGACGCTTCTCCCTCACAACCTACCTCATGGAAGCCCTGCACCTCCAAATACCTCACCCGGAAGACGAGGGATCTTCCAACTAAGGCTTGTTCAGGGCAAAGACGGGTGTGGAGAAATGCCTTTGGCATCCTGGCCAACCAGGTTCCAGTACTTCTCACCAACATGCAGCGTAGCCCAGAGACCTATGAGGAGGATCGTGAAGCCTTGCTGCATCTGCACAATCTATGCGCACCCCGCTACCTAGTCTTGCAGAACAGGCTTGTGGACTCACATACAAACCCCCCCACCCCCCCAAAAATAGGCAATGTGGACATGGAAGCCTCGGGGAATGGAGGCAAGGGCAAAACCTGATCGACACTGAGGATGTCAAGGCCCCAACAGAGCCTCACGTGAGGCGAAGAAGCAGCGCAACCTCCTGAAACACTGGGTGCAACTCCCAGCTGGAGCAGTGGGTGCAAGACAGGATGGTAATACTGCTTAAAGGATGCTTTCTTCAGCCTGTCTCAATCACACGGATTGAGATTGGCCCATGTATGTTTGGTTGGCCTACAATGAACAGGGGCGTTTAATAAAGAGTTGGTTTGTTTGGACATGTGTGGATGATTATAACATATTAATTGATAATGAAGGGCCATCAGGTGGGCACCTGGGAGGTGGACCATACAGTCCACTATGCTTGCACTGGAGGTTTATATCTAATCCACAGCATTACCCATCCCAAAGGTAACCCTGCCATTCCACACTATCTCAACCCATCCCACGCTATCATAACCCATCCCACAAGCATGCAACGGCTAAACCATTTCTAAAAGTTCCAGCACAGACTTTATTAAAAAAAAAAGAAATTGAAGGCAATCGATGTGTGAATCAAAGATAGACTTTATTACAACAACATAAAACAAAAAATGAGTCTCTGGCACTCCTCTTGGTCGTCAGTCTCAGGGTAAAGGCGTGCAGTGTGCTGTGGTGGTGCGCTGGTGCTGCAGTGCTTTGATCCATCCACTCCTCCAAAACAAGAAGCAGCAGGAAAGGCCCCAGCCCCAGAAGTGAGCCCGTGCTGCAGAAGCCCCACAGAACCAGATGTGAAGGGCCAGGGGAGTGGGCATGGAGCTCTGTTCCCTCTTTGCAAGAGCTCGCTGGCAAGCAGATGGCTGAGGCTTGCTGTTGTTCAGCATGGTTGTGGGTGCTTGCTGGCGGCAGGGAGGCTAGCAAGAGGAGGGATGGGCAGAGCAAGCCTGGCTAAAGCAAGGCTGCAGGCAGACATGCCAGGCAGGGAGGCAAGGCAGCCCAATCCGTCCTAGGTACTGAGCAGGTCTTTCTCTAATGGTGACCTGCTTCCGCCGTTGCTTCCAGTTATATCCGCGGGGCTGCACGCAATGCATCCTCCCCACATGCGCAATTAACGGCCAGGATCCGTAGGCTTTCCGCTGTGCATCCGCTGGCATCCGCTTCATCCGTTCCGCGTCCGCTATTGCTGAGGCCCCCGGAAGCCCTGCGGATGTCCATCCACTTCCCATCCGCTTCCATCCGCTGGGCTTCCGTTCCGCATCCCTTTCCCATCCGCCCTGCGTCCTCCCCGCGTCCGTGTTATCGCTCCGGTTATGCAAATTTTGCCCCTTTTGAGAGCGGATAACAATGGATGGAACATTTTGCTCGTCCGCTGTGTCCTTTTTGCATCCGTTGGCCAGTGTGACATGCGCTTAAAGAACAGCTCTTTAAATATAATATACTCAATTTGGATAAACTTTCCATAAATTACTTGATACCTGAACATGGGCTTTGCTCAACGTTTTCTAACAGATAATTGTACACAGTTTTGACTCCTTCATTGTAATAGTTTGGAAATTCTTCTGCCACAGAGAATTTGTATAGATGGCAGTTTGTACATAGAATTTTACTAAGGACACATGCGTGCAAACTAACAAATTTTATTTTTGTGTGTTGCACGATTACTGGAGTCTTCCTTGGCAATGCCATTGGAGGATATAACTCAGGGGTGTCAAACTCTATTTCATTGAGGGCCCATCAGGGTTTTGTTTGATCATGGGGGGATTGTGGGGGATGTGGCCAGGATGGGCATGTCCAGCATGATATCACTTGTGGTGAGTGTGGTGGCCTGAGAGTTCTGCCAGCAAAAGCGGGCTCCTGAGCTCCATTTTTGGCTGCTACAACCTCCTGGAACCCTCTGCCAGTGAAAATGGAGCTCAGGGGCTCTCACATGGGGTCCTCACAAACTCCATTTTTGGCTGGGATGGCCTCCTGCAACCCTCTGCCAGGGAAAACAGACTTCTGGAGGGCTGCGCATGACCCTTGCAACCTCTGATTTCACTGGCAGAGGCACCATGGGTCAGTCCTTCACTATTTCCAGGGCAGCCCCATGGTAAGCACCCCATGGGCCGGATCCATCCCCCGATCCTTGAGTTTGACATCCCTGATATAACTTGTCCTACCAGAAAATTATATCTCTCTGCTATAATTTGAAGTAACCTAGAGATCAATCACCAGCAAATTTGTTCACATAGTGTTCCCTTAAAGTGTTCCCCACTTTTCAATAGTAGGACTAAGCAGTCTGGGCTCACTTCTGCTGAAGTGTGACTTTCAGATCATATGATGCTGATTACTTGCTGTGTTCTGTTTGTGAATTCTCTCTCTATCTGGAAATAAACTTTTATATTTTTGGAGCCAAGTTTAAACCTTTCAATTTGTCTGGACATTTTAATTGCATCCTACTCTAAAAATATTAAATGACTTACATTTTTTTATATTATAACAGTTTGCTATTTCAAAAAAAAATGCATCTTTCATGAGAAATGATTTTAATTATTGACGCAAGTGGGACAACATGCTTAATTTTAATCTGAGAATTCTTATTTACAGTACTTAAGGCTTTATTGAGATGTTTATGTTTGAAACAATTTAAATTTCAATTATCATTTTTTTCTTGATTGAGATGCCTCTTTCTATTTTGTATTTATTTCCATTTTTATACTGCATGTTTAAAATCAAGGCATCAGAAGAACATTTGCAGGTTAAGGGAACACTGAAACAACACAATGTAACTCCAAATCAATCACACTTCTGTGAAATCAAACTGTCCACTTAGGTAACAACACTGAATTGACAATCAATTTCACATGCTGTTGTGCAAATGGAATAGACAACAGGTGCAAAGCATAGGCAGTTAGCAAGACTCTCCAATAAAGGAGTGGTTCTGCAGGTGGTGACCACAGACGCACTTCTCAGTTCCAATGCTTTCTGGCTGATGGTTTGGTCACTTTTGAATGTTGGCAGTGCTTTACTCTAGTGGTAGCATGAGAGAGAATCTACAACCCACACAAGTGGCTCCGGTAGTGCAGCTCATCCAGAATGGCACATCAATGTGAGCTGTAGCAAGAAGGTTTTCTGTGTCTGTCAGGTAGTGTCCGAGGATGGAGGCGCTATCAGGAGACAGGCCAAGTACATCAGGAGGCATGGAGGAGGCTGTAGGAGGGCAACAGCCCAGCATCAGGACCGCTACCTCTGCCTTTGTGCAAGGAGGGACAGGAGGAGCACTGCCAGAGCCCTGCAAAATGACCTCCGCGGGGCACAAATATGCATGCGGCTGCTCAACAGTCAGAAACAGACTCCATGAGGGTGGTATGAGGGCCCAACGTCCACAGGTGGGGGTTGTGCTTACAGCCCAACACTGTGCAGGATTTTTGGCATTTGCCAGAGGACACCAAGATTGGCAAATTCGCCACTGGCGCCCTGTGCTCTTCACTGATAAAAGGTTCACACTGAGCACATGTGACAGACATGACAGGGTCTTGGAGATGCCGTGGAGAACGTTCTGCTGCCTGCAACATCCTCCAGCATGACCGGTTTGGCAGTGGTTAGTATAGTGTGGGGTGGCATTTCTTTAGGGGCCGCACAGCCTCCATGTGCTCACCCGAGGTAGCCTGACTGCCATTAGGTACCGAGATGAGATCCTCAGACCTCTTGTAAGACCATATGCTGGTGCGGTTGGCCCTGGGTTCCTCCTAATGCAAGACAATGCTAGACCTCATGTGGCTGGAGTGTGTCAACAGTTCCCGCAAGATGAAGGCATTGATGCTATGGACTGACTCTCCCGTTCCCCAGACTTGAATCCAATTGACACATCTGGACATCATGTTCGCTCCATTCACCAATGCCACATTGCACCACAGACTGTCCAGGAGTTGGGAGATGCTTTAGTCCAGGTGTGGGAGGAGATCCCTCAGGAGACCATCACCACCTCATCAGGAACATGCCCAGGTATTATAGGGAGGTCATACAGGCCACACACACTATTGAGCCTCATTTTGACTTGTTTTAAGGACATTACATCAAAGTTGGATCAACCTGTAGTGTTTTTTTCCACTTTATAATTTTGAGTGTAACTCCAAATCCAGACCTCCATGGTTGCTAAATTTGATTTCCATTGATAATTTTGTGTGATTTTGTTGTCAGCACATTCAACTATGTCATGAACAAAGTATTTAAATAAGAATATTTCATTCATTCATATCTAGGATGTCTTATTTTTGTGTTCCCTTTATTTTTTTGAGCAGTGTATAAGGACTAAAACTAGTGAAATCAAAGATTATTAATATTTATATGAGCCTTTCACTCCATTCACTGTTCTTGAAAGATGATTTGTGATGTAGATTAAAGATTTTACAACATTTTTACAGCAACACAGGGAATAAAGTTTTCTAAAATGAGATAAACCATGTCCACCTAGCTCAGGATTGATTGACTGATAATGATTCCCCAGAGTTTCCTTCTTGTATCTGGAGAAACAAAGAATTAAACCTGGGATGCTCTGCTATCTGCATATAAAATTTTGAGTACTGCCAGGAGCAATGCCTCCTTTCCTCTTGAATTATGTTTTAAAGTTGCTTATAGCTGGTATAAGTAATTGTGAAGGGAAAAAAACCCAGGGTATAATTCCACCAAATATCCAATATAGGTAGTCCTCGACTTACAACAGTTCATTTAATAACTGTTCAAAGTGCAACAGAACTGGGGAAAAAAACTTACAATCATTTTTCACACTTATAAGCAAAGCAGGCAAGCAGACAGTGTTGAGGTATTCCCCGTTTGGAGAATGAGTGCACTCAGGGAAACATAGAGTGGTGAGGGATAACACACAACCAGCATACAGATACACTGAATAGTAAAATGTAGGTTTTACTTCCTGTAAACGGGTAAACAAAGTCCAACAAACAGTCCAAATCATACATGGTTCAAGCAGGTAGTATTCAATACAATCAGTCCAGGGATAATCCAAAAACGAAGTCCAGTATCATAAACACAGTTCAGTAAATAGAGTTTGCTAACAGTTTGCAAGGCTCAACAGCAATTCCAGCAGAACGACACGCAAAAGGCAATAGGGAAATGCAAGAAGAGAACAAACTAGGTTTCTGGCTCCATCTTATGGCCATCAGAGGAACCTCAGCCAATCACAATTACAGCACTCTCTTAAAGATACAACAGTATTAAATAACTATCCTGGTTTATATATTGCCAACCCAACTATTAGGTGACTATCATTCCTAACATTCTCGCCTTTGGGTAGGACAGTATATAAAACCTTACAGTTTAAGTTCATATTCCACATGCCTGTGATGACCATAGTCTCTCAAAATAACCCCAAACCCAAAATATATATTAAAGTCCGGTAAAGCCTTCAAGTTAACTTCACTATTTTATTAGGCTCAGTTTAAAGTCACAAAAGTAAATAATGAGGCAGAAAGAAAACCAAAACAAACTGCATTGATGAGAGTTCTGAAGCAAGCCGAGATAACTCAAGATAAACTCCAAGAAAATAACCGAGAAAAGTCCATGGGAAGAACGCCAGGAAAGATAAGCCTCTTTCAAGGTGAATACTAATTGACTTCAGTAATTCTAACTGCGCAGTTGCAAACTTATAAACATAGCTCCCACCTGCAAGCCACGAGGAGGATCATGGTAATCTCTTGAGTAGACCTCACTTTTCCCTGATCCTCTCCTCCCTGCATGACCTAGGATGGATAGGTCATCCATCCAGGGGATGGGCCTGGATCCTCCTCTGACTGTCAGCCGGCCTCTGCCCTTCCCCAGCCTCCTCCACCACCTCTGGAGCGACCACCTACTCCCACTCCCTGTTGGCTGTTCCTCCTCTTTCTCAGAGACAAACTCCACCAGGGGCATGACACTATCCCCCCCGCAGGGCCCCCTCCTTTGGTACCAGGTGGACGAGGACGTTGAGGAAACCGAGCATGAAAGTCCTGGACTAAACAAGGAGCATGAACATCAGTGACATCCCCCCAGGTGAAGTCCTTTGGTCCATAATCTTTCCATGCCACCAAATACTGAAATTGGCCCCGCAACTGGCTTGAATCTCGGATGCTTAGAAAGGGAAGCAGTCAAGGCAGCAAAGCAGGGAATAAATGTGCGGTAGTACTTCTCAAACCCCAACAGTCATTGCACATCCTTAACCCACTGTGGAGGTTTCCACTCCTGCAATGATTGAATTTTTTCCAGGTCAATTTCCACCCCAGCAGGTGAAATATGATGTCCCAAGAAGTCAGTCGTGGTTTGTGCAAACTGACACTTCTCACGTTTAGCAAACAAGTGGTTATCACGCAAACGTTGCAACACTAGCCGCACATGCTGCCAATGTTCCTGCAGGAAGTCTGAGTAAATCAAAATGTCATCTAAATAAATGNATCAAAATGCCACCTGAATAAATGACCACGAATTGATCCAACAAATCACAGAAAACATTGTGCATGAAATGCATGAACACAGCTGGGGCATTGGTTAATGCAAAAGGCATCACAGTATACTCAAAATGCCCGTACCTCGTCCGGAAAGCTGTTTTCCACTCGTCCCCTGCACGAATGCGAATCAGATTGTAGGCCCTACACAAATCCGACTTCATAAAGATCTTAGCTTGACGAAGCTGCTCAATCAGTTCAGGGATGAGGGGAAGCAGGTACCAATTCCTCACTGTGATTGCATACAACTTGCGGTAATCACAACACAAACATAGCTCCCCCGATTTCTTTTTCACAAAAAGCACTGGTGCAGCCAATGAGGAGGTAGAAGGCCAGGTAAACCCTTTCCGGAGGTTCTTGTCAATAAAATCCCACAACGCAGCCAACTCTGGATCAGGTAGATCCAGGTTCACAGGCGTAGCCACATTTCCTGCACAGAAGTGCAAGCAATGTTTGGCACACTTCCTATCAAGGAACTGCACAGCTCCAGACGACCAGACAATCTGTGGATCATGGCCCTGTAGCCACTCCAAACTCAGCACCACTGGAAAATGAAGCACTGCGGCAATGTAAAACACGGTTTCCTCCACATGCTGCCCCCAAAATGCTGGAAATTGGGCCAGAGAACCATCAAATTTACTTGGCACTGCCACTGGGCATTTTCGGCGTGGCCAGGCAGCTTGCATTTGTGCCACCTGTGCAGTCAAAAGAGCCACTTGCTGGGTTAACTGGGCAATCTCTGCTCTGAGCTGTCTATGGTCACCCCACAAAAAGCAAAAATAAGTTGAAGGAGTGGCTGAAGTCAAAATGTGATGACCCGTAGTCTCTCAAAATAACCCAAAACATATATTAAAGTCCGATATGGCCTTCAACTTAACTTCACTGTTTTATTAGGCACAGTTTAAAGTCACAAAAGTAAATAATGAGGCAAACAGAAAACCAAAACAAATCACATTGATGAGAGTTCTGAAGCAAGCCGAGATAACTAATTATAAACTCCAGGACAATAACCGAGAAAAGTCCATGGGAAGAATGCCAGCAAAGAAGCCCCTTTCAAGGTGAACACGAATTGACTTCAACAATTCTAACTGTGCATTTGCAAACTTGTAACTGCCACCTGCAAGCCACGAGGAGGATCATGGTAATCTCCTCTTGAGTAGACCTCACTTTTTCCCTGATCCTCTCCTCCCTGTGTGACCTAGGGGATGGGCCTGGATCCTCCTCTGACTGCTCAGCCGGCCTCTGCCCTTCCCCGGCCTCCTCCACTACCTCTGGAGGCACACTCCCACTCCCTGTTGGCTGTTCCTCCTCTTCCTCAGAGTCAGACTCCACCAGGGGCATGACAGGGCCTTTGAGCCCTGTGCACTTGTTTGGACAGTGCCCTGAAAATGCTCTGGAGCTGCTGCTTCGCAGGGCAGGGCAGGGCTCAGCTCTCCCTGCTGAGCAACCCCAATGAGGGGGCATGTCATCAGGGTCTCTACCCAACAGCTCCTGGGTGGCAATTCTGCCACTGCTCAGCAGACTTGCCCAGCCAGAGGGCGTCAAAATGGCTAGCTAGAAAGGCCGAGTAGAGGTGGTACAGCATGCCCAGGCACAGCAGGAAAAAGATGCCACCACGAATGGGGAAAGCCAGATCCCCATTAGTGCCATGGCTACTCAGGCACAGCAGAGATGGGGAGTGTCCGTGCATATAGTTCATGATCTGGAATAAACATTGTGCTGTCCAGCCAGCTATAGTTAATGGGAATTGGTATAGTTTGTTAGGAATTGGGAGATGTCCCCTTCAGGGAATGCATCATGGTAAATGTGGTTAAGGTATCCTGGAAAATGTAGTCCATGTCATGTGGTCACATCTGTAATCCTGATTGGTCACTGAATTGACCCTTGGTAGGTTGGGGGAGGTTTCTTCACTCTTGCCTGAACTCAGCCTCGTGCTAACATCTCTACTATTATAGGATGAAATGTGAGATAGAAAGATTACTATCATTTTACACTACGATTTCAATTATGCAAAGAATTGGACACTAGATGCATTTCAACATAACTGTGAGTTACCCTGAGGATACCTAATAATAGAAATACCCAATAAAAGAAACTTTGTATGGAAGAATTTGTAGTTATCTATCTGTCTTTATATTCAGCAAGTGAACCAAAAGACAGAATAGACATGACAACAGGTCAGCCAATGTCTGGAATAGACATGGTAACAGGTCAGCCAATGGGTGTGTCTAGATTAGACATGGTAACAGGTCAGCTAATGGGGCTGTTGGATTAGATATGGCAATTGGAGCCAATGGGGCTGCTTGGAAACTGAAATATAGTATTTGTTTTATACGGGCCATAAGAGACAGTTGGAGTCTGGACATGGTTTTGACTTGCTGAACTGTATATAAGTGTTGGTTTGTCCTCTGGAAATCTAGGCCTCTGTAAATTTAGGCCTCAGGGCCTCTGAATCTCTCTACTCTGTAATGACTTGCTTCTGTGAATATTGCTTCTGTATTTTCTACGTTCCTGAATTTGTATTCTGACTTCTTCCAATATGGTATTGTATATAACAAAGTTTCTTATATTAATGAATCCTGCAGAATTATGTGTGCTGGTCAGATGTGTTGCAAATATTCTGATAGGCAGGAGGCATGTAATCCCAGCTAGGCCTGGGTGGCCATGATGCTGATGGGGATCTGGGTTTCCTCACTTGTGGTGGGGAAAGGACATGCTGGGCCTGGGCATGCTCCACCACCTTTCTAGCTGGCCACTTTGCCACCTTCTGGCTGGACAGGTCTATAGCCTAATGGACCTACACGAGCTGCTGACAGCCTTGGTGGTGTCAGCGACCCACAGTGGTGTTGAGGTACATCAAGTGTGTGTGGAGAAAGTGTTTCATGCATGGGTCAAGGGCAAGATCTGTGAGATAGCTGAGATGACCAGCGATGATCTGCTGTCCAACTGCAAACAAAAACAGAAGGGACAGAGCAGGTGGGTTGCAGCAGGCATGTCCAGTGGTCTGCATCATGTGACTCTCCCAACTCTGTCTGCTGCCGTTGGCTTCACGCTTGTTTCTTGATGGGCCAGCTATGAAGCCCCTGCTGCCGGACAGCTCTCCCTGCCCATGCACGCACACACAAACACCTACTTGAAAGACTGGAGGTGCTGATGCAGATGTGGCATTATCTGCAACCTGGTGGCAGCTGGGGTGGGCTGGGCTGAGGTGATGCTGGCCAATGCCTCCTATGTGCACAGGCCTAGCCCACACCATCCAGGAGGGCATACGCATACTCAGGCCCGGCCACACCATCCCAGCAGGGGCACATGTGCCTGCTGCCTCCTGTGCACATCTGCCAGCATAGCATGGGCTGGACCTATGTGCATGTGTGCCCTCCACATCCTGTGCACACATGCACATGCCTGAATGGCATGGGCTGGGCCAAAATGACACGGGCCTGTTACAGTTTCCAGGATAGCTGCAAGAGCTGAAACTGACCACATCAGAGGCCAGATCGTGCCTGCAGTTTGTCACCCCTGGTTTTGAGCCAGAATAGTATGATTAGCTGATCTAACAGGAGAGTTATCTTTATTTCTCTTTCTTTTATCATTAAGATAAAAAAGACATTTATATGTAGTGCTTACTAAGTAAAGAAGCAATTTTCCCTTCAAGAAAGTGAAAAAGGAAAAAAATACAGCCAAACAAAGCAATACAGTAGAGACAGAACACATACACAGGTCAAAATAGGTAAAAAATTAGTATAAGAACACAAAATGAAAATGTTGACATAAACATCTCAATTTAGGGAACAAGGTAGAAGAATTATGATATAAAAGCTTATAGAGCAATACCCTTGCAAATTATTTGTCAGAGTTCGAAACCAAACCAGCAAAAGAGGAGGCCACACTGAGCAGAATGGATCTCTTTACTGGAGTCTCAGTTTGGCATGTGGTGAATAACACAAGTAAAAGGGTTTCTAGCCAGCTTCTGTGAGCCAGCCGGCAATATGGACTCAGTACGCTGCACCCCCCACTTCCTGGTTGCTCTCAGCTGGCTCCAGCAAGTACTTCTTTGGCCTGGCTCCAGCAAATACTCTTCAAGCCTGGTTGCTCCCTGGCCGGTCCAGCAAGTACTCTTCAGGCCTGGATGGCTTCTGAACCAACTGACTTGCCTTCCTAACTCCTCTCCCAACGTGAGTCCCATCATCCAACCATCATCTGTGCCCCCATGCACCCCCTCCCCCTGTGCATGAATGGCAACTCCGAAATGGCACATTGTAGCAACTTTGAAGGGTGCACTGTCTTGGACGTTGACAGGCAATTCCTCTACCAAGAGGAACGTATCTGGAAGAGAGCAAGCGCATGCACAGATTAGCACAGATTAGCCCACCCTGGATTTCCTGCCTGGGTTTCAAGGGATTTTCCTTATGAAACTTGTTGATCAGTCTTTCTACCCATATGTCTCAGCTCCTCAGCTATGGGGTACCCTTACCAATGGACTAAGTACTGCAGGGCCCTCCTATGCACCTGAGAATCTAATTCTTGGCCTATTTCATAGTTGGTGTCCCTATCCACCATTATGGGTCTGGGCAGATATTGGATCGAGGATCTATTGCCTGATGCCACCATCGGCTTCAGCATGCTGCTAAAAACTGGATTGATCTTCCCCAGTAGGCATGGGAGTTTTAACTGCACAGGGTTGATTATTCTGA
Source organism: Laticauda laticaudata (assembly GCA_004320025.1). Lineage (NCBI taxonomy): Eukaryota > Metazoa > Chordata > Lepidosauria > Squamata > Elapidae > Laticauda > Laticauda laticaudata. Next base: position 14,163 of record BHFT01055487.1, on the reverse strand, counting down.
CTATGGGAAATGGACCTAGGTATTTCAGACCCAGCTTTTTGCAAGGCAGCTTCAGTTTAAGGTACTTTGTGGAGAGGTATACCTTATCCCCTATGCCAGGGATGTGAAACCCAAGGCCCGGGGGCCAGATCCGGCCTGTGGTGTGCTTAGATCTGGCCCTTGGGACCACCCTGAAAACAGCAAAGGACCATCCCACAGTGCCAGGGAAAACAAAGCTTGAGAGGACTGTGTGCAGCCCACTCAAGCTCTTTTTTCACTGGCAGAGGGTTGCAGGAGGCCGTCACAGCCAAAAATGGTGCTCATCCTGTTTTTACTGACAGAGCGGTCGGGCCACCATAGGCATCTGTGACACAAGTGATATTGAGTTGGCCATGCTCACACCCACCCTGCCCCCCCAGATCAAACACAACCATGATGCAGACCTCAATGAAATCGAATTTGACAGAAGGGCTTTTGTGGTGACCTTTTCTTATCCGCCTGGAGTTTTTGGCTGTCAGCTGAATGCCTGCTTGACATTCCCCCAAACTCCCTGCAGATTATCCATCCAGTCCGTCAGGCTGCCTAGTGAGGGAGCCTCCTGAGGGAGCTCAGGTATAAGGTCGAAGTCTTCCCCGTGTATCACCTTAAAAGGTGTCTGCCCCATACTGCTGTGTACAACATTATTATATGCCAGCTTTGTGAATGGCAGAAGCTCTGCTCAATCACTCTGTTGATAGGTGATGTAACATCGGAGATACTGCTCAACCATCACATTGTCTCTCTCTGAAGCTCCATTGGTACTGGATGAAAGGCAAAGCTGAGGCCTTATGAGGAACTGATCACTCAAACTCCCCCAAAAATTTGGCTGTAAATTGGACTCCCCGGTCCGATATTATGCTTCTTGGTATCCCATGTAGCAAGCTGTTGAACTGTCTCTGATTCACCAGAGAACTATTCTGTTTTGTCTACCAAATCCTCTCTATCACTACCCCACTCCAGCTGTGTCAGCTGAAGCCCTGAGAAAAGAAATGGCCACACCCAGTTCGGCTTTGGGCCTGACAGGCTGCCCCCTCTCAGTCAAGGGACCCTCCTGCAAAAGAGACACAGACACAGAGCACAGTGAGGTTGGTTGAACACTCCTAACCTCCTCTCCCTTCCCCAGGAGAACCCTTTGACTTTTGGAGGTACTTATCATGAAACTGCTTCACTAGTCTATCTGCTTGTACTTTCCAACTCTTCACCCAGGTGGCTTCAGCAAGAAGGTATCCCTTCCAGTGCACTAGGTACTGTAACTGACCCCTATGCACTTTCGAATCCAAAATTTTCTTTACCTCATAATGTGTCTGGCCTTCTATTACAAGTGGCTTTGGTGGTGCCTAGTCTACTGGTCTGACATGAGAGCCCATAGCAGGCTGCTGTAGAAAACAGGATGCAGTTTCCCCAACAATTGGGGAAGTCTAAGTTGCACAGTAACCGGGTTAATTACTTTCAGTATGGGGAAAGGCTCTACGAACTTGGGGCCAAGCATCTTAGAGGCTACTTTCAACTTTATGGACAAGTAGACCTTATCTCCCACCTTAAACTGTGGCTGGAGAGAACAGTGTTTGTCAGGTTTTATATTTTTGCCGCCTCCCATACTTTGCCAGACTTTTTTCAGCGACTCCATCCACTCAGCAAGTGACATGGAAGAGGGTGGTTCCCTGGGGAGCTCGGACATGGGGATAAACCACTAGTGACCTGAAATGGAGTCAGTCCAGTGCTACTGTGCACACCACGTTGTTGTATGCCACCTCAGCAAACGGCAGCAATTTTGTCCAGTCAGTTTGCTGATAGTTGACACAGCACCTCAAATGTTGCTCCACCATGGTATTGATATGTTCCGTGGCCCCATTCGTGCTCAGATAATGCCAAACTTACCACCTGTGAAGATCCAATGGACCTTATGAACTCCCTTCAGAACTTAGTGGTGAACCGGACCCCCCTATTGGAGATGATCCTCGAGGGAACCTCATGAAATCTGCTTTAGAAAACAGATTAGCCAGCTTTTGAGCTGAGGGGAGCACCAGGCAAACTATAAAATGGGCTTGTTAACAAGTCTATGATGGTCCAGATGACTCTCAGGAACCTCGACGATGAAGTTCATGGCTATTTCTTCCCAGGGCCAGGAGAAATCTGCCATCTTTTGGAGCAGCCTAGGGAATCTCCCCAGCCTCTTTTTCATGGCAGCACAAATGGCACAACTCTTAACATAGTCCTCAATGTCTTTTTTTTCCTTTTCAGCCATCAAAATTGCCTTCTGGCCAGGTGCAGGATTTTCAAGTACCCAAAGTGCCCTGCTTGCTTGAAGTCATGATTCTTCTGGAGGACCTGGAGTCGTAAGCTGCTGGGCATGTACAACTTGGAACATTTCCATGCTAGTCCATCTTCAAAGGTTAGTACCTCAGGGTTATCTTTGTACCATGAGTCATCTGGCAGCTCATCTTTTCAGTTTTTGATCATTCCCCCCCCCCCCCCCNNNCCCCCCCCCCCCCAGTCTGTTAGTTGGGGGAGGAGAATCATCACAAGAACCACCTCTTCATGCTTGTTATGGTATTGTGGTTTGCACAACAAAATTAGCAGGGCCCACCAAACTGCATAGGCTTCTTTCTTCCATACCGCCCACCTCCATTCAGTTTCAGTCAGTTTTTTAAAGGTGTAGGTGCAGGGCTGTAAATCTGCATTTCTCTGAAGGAGAACTGCTATTACAGTCACATCACTGGCATTGGCTTGGATTACGAAGAGCCATTCTGGGTCAGAATGCTTGAGGATAGGCTTCTTGGTGAACAGCCTCTTCAATTCCTTGAATGCCCACTGACATTCTAATGTCCACTTTAAGGGCTGACCTGGCCATGGTTGTTGGATACCCCCCTCCAGTCTTTAGCAGTTTGGTGATTGTGTCGGAAGTTAGCACCCACCCCCTCCTAGAAAAATGAAATATCCTAGGAAATATTAAAAAGGCAAACTATTTCCCCTAAAAAAGAGTGAAAACTCAGAAGCAGAAGCAGAAGCTCACCCCTACCTTTGTTAATGGGTGGGCCATTAAGACCTGGGCCAGAATATTTTACATAACAAAGATCTCCAGGGAGAGATCTCAAACTCAAATTCAAATCCCAACAGAGGGTATATAAGGGACTCTCAGCATCTCAGCCTGCCCTTCTTTTCCTTCACCTAACATCTTGAAGCATGTGATCATCCTTTCTTCTTTGGAGCTCCAAGCCATATGGTCCTGTCCACCATTAAACCATCTTTCCAAGCAGTCACCATATTTCTAGTGTCTTTCTTCCCCACTTGGAACTGAACCCAGAAAGATATTTCTTCCAACAATTTGGCAATCAAGCAGATGGGACTCCAAGCTAACCAATGGATCAGGCTCAGGGAGGAAGACCCCTTGAGTCTGTGGGCGAGTTTTCCTGGACCTTGGCCATTTGGAAAAAATGGTTTTAAAGGGGTTTTGAGTGTTGAGCTCAAAGGCTGTTTTGAAGGGAGATGAGTACCTCTAAAATCTAAATTAAAAGCATGGGAAATATGTGTATGCTTGCATGTGTGTGAGAGGCCCCTTCTCCCAAACACAATTGGATCTTGCTTCTTTTGTGAATTTCCTAACTGCAGAAAGACCAACAGTCTGGAGAGCACAGGACCTTTTGTTAGGGAAGGAGGAAGAGTGTGTGTGTGAGTGGCTGCACCCTTGGAAAGCAGCTGGATCTCATTTATTTGTTTGGCCTTGAGCTGCCCTCTTGCCTGTTGCTAGCTCCACAGAGCCATGACCATCAGAAAAGCAAGGGGGGGGGGGCATCAGGGTGAAAAGGGAAAAGCAAGTGGGTTATGATTGAAAGGAGGGAGAACATTTTATGTTTTTTGTCCATGCTATCCCAAAACCAAACCCAGGATTTTAGCTATTGTGAATTCGAGTAATTAGGAGTTGTGAAGTAATAGGAGAACCAATACTTGCCTGCAGAAACAGCAGACACCATCTCCCAGATATTCGAGCTCTAATCCAAATCTTGAGAACCTGAACCAGAAGAGGAGTGCCAAGTACTTTTCTGAGCGGCAGAAAATTATCCTGGACTATCTGTTTTGGGGGATAGGAAGTTCCTTCCCCCCCCAAGACCACCCACCTGTTTATTATCTTTTTGCAGAGGATAGGAAGTCTCCCCCAGACCCTTTTTATCTTATCATTAATCTACACATAACGGGGAACATCTGTTCTGACATGCCGTCCGTCATGCCATTGATGCGTCTGTATTAATCCGCTAGGCTCTGCTGTGCATCCACGCACACTCAAATTCCTCGCTACAGCAGAAACGCGACACACAGGGAGGCAAAGCAGAACGGACGCAAGAACGGATGCGGCGAGCGGTTAGGTAGCCGGCACGGAGAGAAAAGATGGAAAGCCGATGCTAGGCTCACACTACAAGCATGTGAAACGGAGAGAAAACGTCGGCGAGGGGACCTGATGCGTGCGGATCATTAAAGGGATGTCTGCAAGGATGCCGTAAGGATGCAAACAGGACACCTAGTGGAAAACCTATATGCTATAAAAACAGGGGGACAACTCACTGGATCTTCACTTTCAGTCCAGCAGCTCCATGTGTGCAGACCTCTGGCAGCCTTCATCTGGCTCTGCTCTTCCACAGCACCCATTGAGTGTCCACGCATGGACGATAACCACACTCCTTTTGTGTAAGGCCACAGTCATTCTGGCAACAGTGGCGCAGCCATCTACAGGCCTCTTCTCAACTGTTTCTATGGGAAAGAAAGGAGGCCGGCCAAGAAGCGTCTGAGTCCGAAGATGGATCGTGAGAAGGAGCAGGACATGGCACTGTACAACAAGCTGATGGTGGAGCTCAGGAACGAAGACCCTCGTCGCATTCCAGACACTTCATGAGGATGCCCTCCACGCCATGTTTGATGAAGTTGTGAACGGCTGAAGAACCAGGTGTTGACCCAAACGAAACACCCACCGTCCACCCAGCCTGGACCCCTGAGCTCAAGGTGGCACTCGACTCTTGCGCCACCTGGCCTCAGGTAAATCCACCTACGGAGCAATCGCAGTATGGCGTGGAGGTGCCACACACACCACTATCAGCAATTGTGGTCAGAGAAGTGGTGAAGGCCATCACTCAAAAGAATACCTGGCAAGGAGCTCTCCAGTGCCCCTCCACTGCAAGAAGGCTGGAACGAAAGTCTGCACGAGGCAGTGGTATCAGAGTTTGAAACTTCCCCCACACATCGTGGAGCCATAGATGGGAGCACGTGGCCTGCAAAGCGCCAGCAGTCGGGGTCCTCCACTTAGTTACGACTAGGCATAGGGCTTCTTCTAGCACTCATCCTCTTCCTATGGGCATGGTCGCATGCTTGACTACAGTTCATGTAACATCAATGCTTCAGGAAGAGGTCATGCTCAGAATGCCCAGGTATAGCATAACAACCGCAGTGGACATTCCAAGGAGGGGCCTGGAATGCACTCATTCATGGGCTTCCAGATCCATGACCCCTCCCGAACGACAAAGGAGCAAAGATCTGCCCTACTTCATCATTGGGGATGACGGTCTTCTCTCAGACCCTACCATGCATGTAAGCCCTACGGCTTCCAGACTCGCTCACGCGGTGATAGAGAGGAATCTTCAAACTACAAGGCTGTCCAGGGCAAGAGCGGGTGGTGGAGAATGCCTGTTGGCATCCTGGCCAACAGGGTTCTCGAGTACTTCTCACCACCAGTCACGATAAGCCCAGAAGCGGACTGTGACGGAGGATCGGGATAGCTTGCTTGCATCTGCACAATCTCATGCGCACCCGCTACAGTCTTGCAAGAACAGGCTCAGTGGACCCTCAACAAGGCATGGGACATGGAGCCTGGGGAATGGAGGCAAGGGCGAACCGTGACGACACTGAGGATGTGCAAGGCCCCAACAGAGGCGCTGCACGTGAACGAGAAGAAGCAAGGCGCAACCTCTGAGACACTGGTGGGCAACTCCCCAGTCTGGGCAGTGGAGGTGGCAAGACAGGGATGATAGATGATTAATGGATGCTTTCCTTCAGGCCTGTTCTATCACAGGGTGTAGAATTGGGCGCATGTATGTTGCGGTGGGCCTTACCAATGAACAGGGCATTGTAAGTAAGATTGTGTTTGTGTGTGTAATGGCTGTGGATTAAATGATCACATTATTGATTGAGTAATAAAGGGCCGCATGAGGTGTTGGCAGACCGTGGAAGGTGGAGGCCATAGAGAAGTCACCACTATGCTTGCACTGGAGCGTTTATTCTATCCGCACAGCTATTACCCATGTCAAAGGTATCCCTGCCATCCACTGCTATCCTTACCCCATCCCACAAGCATGCAAAGGCTTAAAACCCAATTTCCTAAAGAGTTTCCACCAAGACTTTTATTTAATAAAATAAATGAAGCAAGTGTGTGAACAAAGATAAATCTTTAATTACATGAACGAAGGCTGTAAAAAAGATGCACCCCCAAGTCAAGTGGTCCAAAGTCCAACAGGTAGCCACCGCATCTCTGCACTCCTTCTTGGTCACTCGGAGGTGGTGCCCAGGTCTCAGGGGTGGAAGGGTCCACAGGTGCTGTGGAAGGTGGCCCTGCTGCTGGAGTGGCTGGTCCTGAGGCGCCACTGGGGTTGCCTGGCCCCGAGAGGACAACAGGTGACGGTGAGTTGGAGGAAGCTGCTCAGACAACTGGGCTCAGCTCCGTGATGTTGAGAGCCCCTTCCTCCATCGACATGGTGTGTCATCCCCAGTACGCGAGCCAAGATGTACTGAGGCCATGCCTTGGCTGTGAGGTGGAGGAAGGAGGCAGTGTAGTGGGGCTGTCTGGTTCTGATGCTGGGTGAGGACTGCCGTTGGGTGGCAATCGGTGGTGTGGGTGGCATCGTGGGCGTGGGTGCAACAGTGGGCGTCCGATGAACTGTGGCCTGGACTGGAAGGCTGCTGTCTGTGCTGCTGGACTTCCTGGTAGCCGTAAAGCCTTGGTAGTGAGGGCCTGTGGAAAGCCTTGGAAGGGGAGTGACAATCACCTGGGGTGGAGGAGCAGACCTGGACGGTGGGAGGCAGGTTCATCTTGGTCTGGAGGGCGTGAAGCAGATCGGTGATCTCCTGTCCTCCCACCTGGTACTGAGGGTTCCCGCCATGTCCATGAGGGTCTGATTCAGCATAGGTGAGGAAGGGCTTGCGGTTGAAGATTGGAGGAGTCGGTGTTTACGCAGCTGAGAGAGGAGATCTATGCTGCCTCCTATGGTCGCCTGACCTCCAGCAGGACAGTGGTGGCTCTGTCCCTCGGTTTGCCTCCTTCTGCATTTCTGTGGACCGGTGGAGCTAAGGTGGATGAAGGGTTGGGCTGTGGTGGAAGTGCCGGTCTCCTTTCTCCCACTTCATAAGGGGGTCCTCCACGTGCTGCCGCCACAAGGTAGTACAGCTGTCAGGGGGGTCCCCTGTCGTGGCACGCTCCACAGATACCTGCTGAACACAGGAGCTGAACTCTCTCCGGAAGAGGGACTGGCTCTCAGCAAGCTGCTGAGGAGAGGGGTTTGTGAGAGGGCTGCTCCTCAGTGGCGGATCTCACCCTTCCAGGAAGCTGCTCTTGGCCATCCACATAGATCTCTCTGTCTGTCAGCTTGAACTGCGGCCTGGCCAAGATTTCCTTGAGGTGCAGCTTCCTGTACAAGGTGTACATGTGCTTCCACCAGCTGAGGAGCACCTGCCGAAGTGTACGCCAGGCTCTCTGCCTTCTTCTCTCCAAAGCAGCCTGCCTTCCTTTTGTGTCCCTATAGAGCTGTGTCCCTTGCGCAATAGATACTCATTCTCTGCTCAAGCCACTCCAGCACTCAATCCTCATGTTTCCTCTTCTTGTTGTGTTGCCCTCCTCTCCCGTTCTTGCGTCTGCCTCCTTTCTCCTTTGGCAGGGCTTTCTGGGCCCTCAGTACAGAGGGGCTTTCCAGGTTGTAGGGCTGCTTCCTCCAACCAGCAGCAAGCAGCAGCAGCAACAACAACAGTAGCAGCAAAAGCAGGACCAGCAGCAATCAGCAGCAGCAGCACCAGCAGGACCAGCAGGACCAGGAGCACCAGCAGCAGAGTAAGCACAGGCAGCAACCAGCAGCGGGCCAAGCAGCACCAGCAGAACCAGCAGGACCAGGAGCACCAGCAGGACCCATGGAGCACCAGAAGGACGCAAGGAGCAGCCAGCATGGACCACCAAGGACGAGAAGCAGGCACCAGCGAGTAAGCCCCAGCAGAAGCCCCAGCAACCAAGAGAGGAAGTGGACCAGCAGAGTAAGCACCAGCAGTAAGCACCACCGCAGAAGCACTTCAGCAGAGTAGACCAGCAGAAGCACGCACTGCCAGAAGGCAGCATCAGCAGAAGCAGCTCCTCCAGAAGCAGGCATCAAGCAGAAACCCCAGCCCAGAAAGAACGAGCCCAGGCTTCAGAAGCCCCAGCAGAAAAGCAGAGTGAGGGCCAGGGGGTGGGAGGGTGGCCCTTGTTCCCCTTGCCAGGACTGGCAGCAAGATGGCTGAGGCTTTCTCTTCTTCCCCATGGTTGTGGGGTTGCTGGCTGGCAAGCAAGGCAGGCTTGGGGCAAGGCCAGGCAGGCACGCAGCAGAGTAAGCCCCAGCAGAAGCCCAAGCACCAGGAAGCGCGCCAAGCAGAGTAAGCCATCCAGCGAGAAGCACCACCGGCCAGACAGCAAGCTTCAAGCAGAGTAAGACCAGCAGAAGGCAACCACTTGCCAGAAGCAGCATCAGCAGAAGCAGCTCCTCCCAGAAGCAGCATCAGCAGAAACCCCAGCCCCAGAAGAACGAGCTCCAGGCCTTCAGAAGCCCCAGCAGAAAGGCAGACAGTGAGGCCAGGGGGTTGGGAGGGTGGCCCATGTCCCTCTTCGCCAGGACTGGCAGCAGAATGGCTGAGGCTTTCTCTTCTTCCCATGGTTTGTGGGGTTTGCTGGCTGCTGGGCTGGCTGGCAAGCTGTGTCTGAGAACAGGTTCTTTCCTCTGAAAATGGTGGACCTGCTTGGGAGCTGCTTCCCTTTATATCTGCGGGGCTGAACGCAATGCTCCTCCCCGCATGCGCAGTTGAATGCTAGACATCAAAGCTAAGGCTTCCCGCTAGGCTTCCGCTCTGCATCCGCTTCATCCGCTCGGCATCCGCTGTGTATCTTGTTTTCATCCGCTAGCATCCCGCTCGTCATCCGCTCTTTCCATTGCCGCATCCGCTTGGCTTGGGCTCCCCTGGAAGCCTTGCGGATGTGCCATCCGTTCGCCATCCGTTCCTCCGCTAGGCTTTCCGTGGAGCATCCGCTTTTCCACGCGCACCTACGTCCTCGCCCCTGTCTGTTCCTTTCCGTGTTGTCCCGCTCTGGTTAGCAATTTTGGCCCTTTTGAGAGCGGAATAAACAATGGATGGAACATTTTTCTCGTCCGCTGTGTCCTTTTTACAAACGTTTTGCATCCGTCAGCCAGTGTGACAGGGCCTTAACTGGTTAAATTTAACTTTTTTTTCTAAAAGACTCTGTTTCCAAAAAAACTTAAGGAAATTTGATACAATAAAACAAGAACTTTAGAAACATTGTAACAAAGAAAGAAACAAGAAGATTCTGCCCTTGGATTAACTGTTGATTCTGGTATCGATTTAGCATTGGATTAGCTGAGGACCAAAACTCAAGAGGAATAAAATAAAAGCTGCTTGTTGGAAATCAATTTCATAGAAACTCTTTGGATTAAATCAGTGGTTCCCAAAGTGGGTGGTATCGCCCCCTGGGGGGCAGTGCTTTGGGGGGGCGCTAAGAGGCAAAGGGGGGTGCTGGAGGTGGGCCCCTCACAGGGCACAATTCAGGGGTGAGAAAAAATCCTACCGCTGCCAGATTCAAGACAAGTCCCCACAGGATCACCCCATTGACTTACACGGTCTTGTGCAAGGGGATCAATGGGGTAAGCCTGCAGGGCCTTGCCCCAAATGCAGCATTGGGAAAGGAAACCAAAGCCAGAGTGCCTTTGCTCTCCTTTTCAAACATCCCACCGCTGTTGCGTTCGGGGCAAGGCCCTGCAGAATCACCCTATTGAGCCCGCTGCACTAGAAGCATCTGCCCAAGCAAATCCAAACAGAGCGGTGCATGAGGTCAGTGGGGTGAGCCTGAGAGAGGGAAAGAGAGAGGAAAGAGAGAGAGAGAGAGAAAGAGAAAAGGAAGAAGAGAAAGAAAAAAGGGACAGAAAGAAAATGGGACAGACAAAGAAAAAGGGGGAATGGAAGGAAGGGACTGAAAGAAAAAGAAACAAAGAGAGAGGGAGGGTGGGAGGGAGGGAGGAGGAATATAATGAGAGATCCATGCTAGTCCAATCACATGCTCCAGCAGGGTAAGAAGGGAGTGTGTGTGTTTGTGTGTGTTCTCCTTGTAATTTACCAGTACTTTTTGGTTTTGCCTTCTTCAGAATTGTCACTGTAATACATTGGGGAAAAGTAATTTTTCAGGGTGGAGGTCTGGTACAATGGATCCTGTTTAAAGCCTCAACAAAATGTGAGAGCTTCCTGATCGTCTTGGCCATGTTTCGTCCACAAAACTTAATTAATAGTAGCCAAAGATGTTTCAGTGTGCTGGTAAAGATGCTGGCAAAGATGTTTCAATGTGGAAAAGGGCCTCTAAACTAGGCCTTATTGCAATCTGATGCATCAGCTCTTTCTCTCTCCCTCCCTCTTTCCCCCTCCCCCCTCCACCCCCCCTTTCTTTGTCCCTTTTTCTTTCTTTCTTTCCCTTTTCTCTTTCTTTTCTTCCTTCTCTCTTTCTCTCTTTCTTTTCTCTCTCTCTCTTTCCCTCTCCCAGGCTCACCCCATTGATTTAGTGCACTGCTCCACTCGGACTTGCTTGGGCAAGTCCCTCCAGTGCAGCGGGCTCAATGAGATGGACCTGCGGGGCCGGCACCTAGAACGTGGCAGTGCCGGCACATTTGAAAAGTAGAGCAAAGCCACAGGTTGATAATTTTTGCTGCAAAGAATCACAAAAGCTTCTGGGCTGTGCAGAAGAAGGGACATGCATGTCAATGCAATTCAGCAACATAAAATAAAGAAATACAAATAAAACAAATCAACAAGAATCACCAAAGTATCTCTGATTAGATTCTATTCACTTCTAGAATAGTCCAATGACCTGCTCCAGCGGTCCAATGACCTGCTCCAGCAGGGTTAGAAGGGAGTGTGTGTGTGTGTGCATGACTGTCAAAACTCCAAAAAACAGGTCAAGTAGTTCTGGGGAAGCCAGTCATAAATTAGAAGACTTGCTAAGCAACCAACTATTAAGTGAGGACCACATATATTTGGTTTGCCATTCACCAAACCACACCCACCCAGTCACGTGACCAGCAAGCCATGCCTACCCAGTCACGTGACCAGCAAGCCACACCCTCAAATTAGGCCATGCCCACAGAAATTTGAATCCTGCTCCTGGGTGGGGGGCATTGAGGATGAATTTGTAGCACCAAGGGGTCGGTGAACTGGATTAAATTGTTAAATTGAAAAGGTTTAAAATAGCAATATTTCTTCTGTAATTAAAAATGGAACTTAGAAACATAAAAGAAACATTTCAAGAATATGGTGAATCGTTGGGCTTTGCTTTAAAAATTATGGAAAATGTGATTGCAGAACATGAACAACAAAGACAAAAGACAGAAGAGGAAGTGGAGAAAACTACAGAAGAGGCCATTTTTAATTTTCATTGAGAACAAAGAATTCTGGAAAGAAAGAGGAAAGGAGTGGGAAATAAATATAGGCAATGTAAGAAGTTAAATGAGGGGAATATTCCAAAAATTAAAAAAGGTAAAAAGAATTGGCAGAAATTTGAAAGGTGGAAGGAAGCTACAAATAGAGAGGAGGACAAAAACTGGAGTGAAAGAACAAAGGGGAAAATAGAAGGGGGAAAAGGGGATATGAAACAGGACTTGGAAACTAAGAAATATGGAAATTGTAAAAAAGTGGGGAAAAATTGCTTAATTAAACACAGAGATAATGGTTGATTAATATTTAGAAAGGGGATTCTGCAAGGTGTTGGGGGGGTTAACATAAAAAAATTTAAAGTTATGAAAAAGGGACATATAGACTGATAAGATGGAAAATAGAACTGTTACTTTTGATGATGTAATTTAAGCTCTTTTATACATAGAGATAACTGCAATAACTAATGGAATATGTTTATTAAATATATTGAAATAATTGAAATGAAATATAAGAAGGGTTGTAATGGAGTAAATATTTTGTTAGGAGTGGATTGCAGGCTTTTTTGTTTAAATATATAAAGGTGAATGGAATAATTAATGGAATTTGTGTATTAAATATATGAAATAAATGAAATGATATAGGAGGAGAGCTGAAATGAAATTAACACCAGGGTTCAGGATTAAATGAGTAGATTAATATGTCTTCTTTTCTGAAATTGTAAACAAATCTTATGAAATTAAAAAGGGGAAAAACCATGCAGAATCTGATTTATATACACTATGTAGTTTTAAAGAGATTATTAATTTTAATGTTATAGGCAATGAAATGTTAAATGTTTAATGGGATTCAAAAGGGGAGATAATTAATGAATATGTAGTACTTAAAGATGGCACACTTAAATTGGTATTTTAAGGGGGAAACTATTTCTTAGGAGAGTTTTTAATTAGAATTTAAGGTGAAATATGCAAATGTGACACTTAAAAGTATCAAAATATAATAATTATGAAGCTAACATAGGTGAACTAAATAAGAGGTAAGCATTTGGAATAATATAATAAAATAGAAAATGTATAAAAGCTTTGTTAAGATAAGAAATTGAATACAAAAACTGTATATGTTACCATTGTCATATTTGTATGTATATGTGAAACCTGTAATCATGCTGTTCATGAAAAAGAGATGTTAAAATGAGGAAAACTGAATAAAATTTGTTTTAAAATAAAACTTGTTTTAAAAATAGATTTGTGCCTTCCCTAATTTAACTGAGATTTATGGTGGGAATGATCAGTGTGTGAAACCTCAAGAGTTTTATTTTCCTCTATTTGTCCTTGTTTTGCGTGTGTGTGTGTATGACGAAGTCTTTGTGTGTCCTTGAGGTAACTGTTACAACTGTTAAGCGTCTCTGATCCCTTCAGATACGAATTTTTTGTCAAGAGTTAAAAACACAGAGAAAATGTCTTCTCCAATCTACCTGGCCAACTGGGCTGGATGAAGAACAGAATTCAATTTTCTTTCTACTCTGTGCTTTTAAGAAAAACCCAAAGTTATTAGCGAATGTTTTAAGTTCATTTACAAGAAAAGTTTCATCCTTGCATTTACTGTGTGTTTAAATGACTTTGCCTGTTCATCTTTTTCCTGAAACATGTGAATCCAGTTTTTCCTTTCTCATCTGTTGTGTCTCCATTTTGTTGAAACTGATTTATCTGTTTAATAACTGCAATACTGATGTGTTATTTTTCTTCTTCCTCAAACCCTGCCTGCAAGCTATCTACCCCTCCTCCCAATCTCTAATCCTTTCCTGCTAAGAATTACCAGCTAAGGGGGGAAGGGACCTTGTTCTTCTGTCTTTCAGTCCTGCAACAAGTGGAAACAGATGCTGCCCCCTAGAGACATTCCATCCATTGGAGCCAGTAATTGGGTTTGGATCCCACCTCCACTGAAAGTAATTACAGCAACCAGAGTGGAACAGACCTTCCCAAGATTGATTGACCACCCATACCACCAGACCAAGCCTATGCCACCGAGAGACACGAAGGAAAAGACCCTGAGATGGATCAGTAAAAGACCAAAAGACTCTTTTCAATCCCAGAAGACAGTTAGAAAAATTATGAGGGGAGGATGGAAATTCATGTAATTTGAAATCCATTGTAAAGTTTTCTTTCTTGTATCATTTATATTGTAACCAGTTTGATGTACTCATGTAAGAATTGTATTTGAGTGGCTGGCCCAACAAGTTCTGAATACCTTGGACTTGTGCTGATGGGAGGGAAAATTGTCTTCTGGTGGGAGGGAAAATTGTCCAACATGTTTAAGGCCCTGTCACACTGCCCAACAGATGCAAAAGGGACACAACGGATGAGCAAAATGGATGCGGAACGGAAGCCTCGCGGATGGAAGCGGATGGGAGCGGATGGCACATCCGCAGGGCTTCCGGGGGGGGCT
>BHFT01055486.1:0-22753 GCA_004320025.1 Laticauda laticaudata | reverse complement strand
AGAGAGATCTCTCCTCCTGTGCCCTTTCCTTTTTATGCTATTGGATGGTTTACTATCTCATCGTTAGGGACTACTTAGATGTTGATAACAACATCATTGTTAGAATTCCTGTTCTAGTTTAATTCACCCAATGTGCTTCAAGTATTTTAGCTTAGTGCTACAGTAAACATTACTATTGCCTGGAGCCCAGAAATGCTGTCTAAGAATAACGATCTATGGTTGGTCTCGTAACGCTATGAATAATTTCTAGCTCTGTGTTGGCCCTTTCACAGTTTATTTTGGTGAAGAGAATATGCAACCATGCTGGGAGGCTGTCAAATGATGTGTAGATTTAACTTTAATTTGGTTTTCTGCGATGCCAACAAGTAAATGGGCATTTCAACGACAGTTTTGTGTTCACACAAAACATTGTTTAAACACACGGCTGCAACACATTATGGCTTCACTCCACAGTGTTTAGGGCAAACCCTGAATTGGAGATAACATAGTAAATGAGCCATGGCTTGGTAATGGTTGCCTCTTTGTTCTATAAATGAGTATGTTGTGGTAGTAAGGTGGCAGAACGTGTTTTGCTAAACATCAGCCAATTTCAACATAGTTTGGAATCTTTTGTTAACAAATAGCCCCTATTATCGAGTTACTAAACACGTAATTACTTACTCTACATTTTCTCTCTCAAACTTTACCAGTTAAAGGGGAAAATGGTTGAGATGTTTTTTGTTTTGTTATTGCAGTAAGATAGCAAAACTGTAATCTAGTAAATGGTCCCATAATATATCAAAATTAATATAGCAGGCACCTCCCCAAACCCTAGGTTTCTTAGGACGCAATTATGTCAGCAAAAAACAACCTCTAAAAGGTTTTTGGTTTTAAATCTATTCATCTGTTTGCTGGGAGTAACCTTGGCTTTTTCTCCTGCCTGATTACATGCATTATTAACAGTTTAAGTAACTTGCTCCAGGGTTTTAATTTACTTCCTCTGATACAATTTAATAGTTTTGTTAGCATTTTGAAAATTAATAGTGGCCCTTAGACGTCTTTGCAGTAAATGTATACATTCAATCATGTGGCTTAACATTATTTAAACTGAAGTTAAGCCATACTGCAACTGGTCATACATGTATCACTTATTAAATCATTCTCTAAAGTAGCAGTAAACACTTCTCTTTATCTATAATACAGTTCAGTTATCTCCCTATAAGGTTACTACATAACCAATATTAATGAACGCCCTTACTGATGAACAAAATTAAATTTCAGTTTGGTTACATAATAACATAGGTAAATGCTCATTTATACCATGAACAATATGCAGTACCTTCACCAGAATGCTTTCACTTCCATCCATTTCCAATGATACAATGTAATTTACTTATCGACATCTTTACAAAACCTCTTCTCTATCCTAGTAATGTACTGTGATGCTCCCATCAACTACCACAATCATGGGTTTTAACAGTTGAATTGCTAAGACATAGCTTAAATTAACCATTCCTTTTAGGCTTCTGTTTGATTATCAGTATTCTGTCGTTTGCCCTTCTTGACAGAATTATCTATATGTCCCTAGCCCACAAGAAATAACATCTTCTTAAATCAGTATAGGCAGTTGAAAACAAATCCTCTTCTGGTGTTTGTTTTTTCTCAGTTGGTTTCTATCCTGTCATCTTCTTGCCTCTTCTAAACAATTGTCCGGTTTGGTCAGTCAATGTCAGTTCATTTATGGTCAGGACTTCCAGTAAAAGGAATATGTAAATCATCATAACTTTCATCGCAGTAGGAAAGAATGATGTAAACCCTGATATTAACTCTGAAAAAAATCATTATTTTCATGAAGTTCAAATGAGCTGAACATATTTCACCTTTTCCAGAGACCATGTTTAAACAGTTTCATGTAGATGGTATATGTGCACCTACACTGTCCATGAAACATAAATCCTCTTCAAATTCTCCCAACACCTAGCAGCAGACTCTTCTCCATGAATATGGCCTATAGCTGCTTGTTACCAGTGTTAAGTCCCATTATACAAAGAGTTCGTTCATTGTTCCGTTTAAAGTCAGCTAACTTCTTGGTCATTGTCCTCAATTTTCTGGATCAGCAAGCATTCATCCGGTGGATCCTGAAACTGTAGCCCATACGCAGAAAGTAGACTGAACTTCATAGACCCAGGAACATAGTTTGTTCCATCCATACTGGGTTACCAGAGATAGACTTGTGAGACGGGTCTTGGCCATCTTTTTTTACCAGGACGTTATCCACAATTAAACAGAAAGCAGCTTTCTGTCTCTGGTACTGAGTATTCAACACTAACATCTCAGGTATCTGAAGTCCTGGTATGAACTGGGACCATAACCAGTGGTTGAGATATTTCCCGTTAGGAGAATGAGTGCACTCAGGGAAACATAGTGAGAGTTGGTGAGGAATAACACACAACCAGCATACAGATACATTGAATAGTAAAATGTAGGTTTTACTTTCCCTGTAAACAGGTAAACAAGTCAAGCAAACAAAGAGTCCAATCATACACGGTTAAAAACAGGTAGCATTCAGATATGCAATCAGTCCAGGGATAATCCAAAAAACGAAGTCCAGTATCATAACAAAGTTCTGCTAACAGTCTGCATAGACTCACAGAATCCAAGCAGAATGATGATCAGCAAAAGGTAAATTAGGGAAATGCAGAGGAAGAGAACAAACCAGGTTTCTGGCTCCATCTTATGGCCATCGGAGGAACCTCAGCCAATCACAATTACAGCATTCTCTTAAAAATACAACAGTATTAAAAAACTATCCTTGTTTATATATTGCCAACCCAACTGTTAGGTGATTTCCTAACATGTTTATTCCTAACATCCTGTCACCAAAATACCAAGATATTCAATCTCCATAATGAAACCAGATGGCCACCAAATAGCAAATAAGGTTGCCAAAAGAATATTGATATTACAAAGAAGAAAAGTATGGCAACTGTCATGAACAGTTTGATGATACCAGAGCCATCTTTCAGAGAGCAGGTACCTGTTGCTTTTCAAATGCTAAACTGTTCATTTTCTCTTTCCTTTTTGGCTGTGAAGAAAATGCAGTAAGGGAACAGGCATCATTACCATTTGAAAAGCTTCAATTCACAACCCACTCTCCCTCCATCCCCCATATGTATTGCTTTTTGATTTTTTCCTGGACCATTTCAAGAGTGAAGTTTTATTGATTCTCTGATAGAACTGTCTTCTTCTCATCAGAAAGCAACATCTTCCCCAGTATCTTCCTCTCAGTTCTTTCTATAATTCATGGGTGAAGATTTCTTTTCCCCCATAAACAGTTATTGAATCACAATTGGTGGAGGAATCAGTCATGCTATTGTTAAGGAGATAGTAGAACATATACATTGCATCATATAACAAACCACTTTCACATTTTTGCAAAGAAAACTATATGGATATGTCCATGTAGTCACCAGGAATCAAGCTCAAAAATCAGATTTTTTTTTTGTTTCAATGCTACAAATAAATACAACTAATCTATACTTAGGAGGAGAATGCTGCAGTGTGGCTATATAGAATGTTGGCTTTTCAGGCAGAAATTTCCCCATGACATTAAGCCATAGTATAATCTGTTTGTTTTGGATTTGGAAAGATATTGTACATGAATCAAAGTTTGTAGCTTGTAAGTCATGATTTTGTAAATCAAGTTGTAAACTATAAACTATAATTTATACCTTTGACCTTAATACTCCAACCTCACATACAGTTCCACCCTCAATATATTTATTTTATTTACCTATAATAAATTTGAAGGTTACACATCTCCCTCACAGGGCAACTTTGGGCAGTGTGCAATTCACACTTAAAAACAGAGAATCCATATAAATATTATATTTCAGTAGAAGGCAGTTAGAAACAGAAATAAAAATAATTAAAAAGGCAGGGAGGTGGCTTTCAAAGAGCTAACCAACCCCAAAGTTTCATGGTCCTCTGTGAATCCCATGTGAGTCACAAAATCAGGTCTTCAGACCCTTCTGAATGATTAGGAGAATAGATCTACCTCATCTCTTGGGCAAGAGGAGTGAAAATATGCCAATGGGCAGAGGCCAGGTCGGAGAAAAGCTTTCTTTCTGTACCTCACCAGTCAAAATTCTTTCACTGATGGAGTCTATGATAAACCATTCCAGATTGACTGGTTGGGATGAGCCAATGTAATGGGGAGAAGATACATGTCTTCTGGGTGGGACAGACTGATGTAATGGAAAAAAGATATCCCAGCTTTGGAACAAACTAATCTCAAAATTAGGAATAATGTGGTTCAACCTAGGCTCATCACCAATTATCTCACTGAGAAGGATCACTGTCTTTGCAGATTGATAGCAAAGTCATCTACTGAGAGCTGCAGGGGGACAAAACATGCCACACAAACTTCACCCATCCTACTTTTGGGTAATCATAAAAGGACAGAGTTTGCATTGCAACATCATAATCAGAGGTGGTATCCAGCAGGTTCTGATCAGTTCTGGAGAACTGGTAGCTGAAATTTTGATCAGTTCAGAGAACTGGCAAATACCACTTCTGACTGCCCCTGCTCCCATCTATTCTCTGCCACCTGAGTCCCAGCTGATCAGCTGGGTCTTCTTTTGTTGCCCTGCACAGGAGAACAGAGCTGGAAAGCAGGTTAGTGGGATGGAGAGGGAATAGGATTTTGCAGTAACCTTCCCCCAGGAGTGTGGTAGGAATGGAGATTTTGCAGTATCCTTCCCCTGCCATGCTCACCCAGCCACGCCCACAGAACCAGTAGTAAAAAAAAAAAACTTGAATACCACCACTGATCATAATACATGTTTTAGTATCATGAGGCAGAACAGATGTCTGCATTCAACATATTAATGTTTCAAGTATAATTTTTACAAATTCAATGTCTTGAAATCCTTTATTTTTCTGTATGAACATGGGTGTGTATGTGTATATAAATATTCTATTTGACCTATTTTGAATGTTAGCATTCTCTTTTCTAACAGATAACATGTCCTGGATTATTCTGGCAGTGGGAAAGGAACACTTTTATTTATGAGCAATCAAATAGATTGTGCAGCTCTTGTAGTTTTTGTTCCCACAAGAGGGATACTTGCATTAAAATAGGCTCTTCTCTCTCTTTCTGCCTGTCTCCCTCTGGTTTTGAAGAGTCCATCTGTTTTTGCAGCTTTCTCAACACCTGTCGTCCACAGCCTCAGTCACACTGCAATTATTTATTCTTTTCCAAGTAGCCAACTGTGTTAAGAAAAAAGAGCTTGATGGAAAATGGCAGGATCACATCAACTGACAGAAGATAAATCAAAGAACTGATAGCTTTTCCCATTTTTTTTCACCTGAGAAAACTAAATGTGAAAATATTCATTTTGCCTCATTTACTGAAGATAACTGAGATATAAGACTGTTCCTGATATCCATGATTATATATTTCTTTCCATCCTTGCATCAGGAGGAAAGCATATTGCCCCCATAGCCTACCATAACACAACTACATCTTCGCCACAGGGTTGGTCTTGTAGCTGTCTGCACACATTGGAACATGAGTAGATTCAGGGCAATGGTTGACAGAATCCCTGTTCCACTCCATCTCTTTCCCAGCCTGCCAATCACTCCTCTGAATGTGATAAGGCAGGATTGAAGAGTTTGGACTCATTTACAATCAGCTAAAAAATATGGTTTTGTTTGATTTTTTTGACAGATAGGCTCAATATTTTTTTTCAAACTTCTTGACATAAGAATATAACTCTCTTTATCTCCTGGAATATTGACAGACTATTATTCCTATGATAAAAATAGCCAGTATTTTTCAAAGTTGCTATACTGAAGCACATCAAGATATCCAGTGGCTTCATTGTGCCTTCTAGAGATCAAGGTTGTGTGGTGCTAAGCTGGCTGCACCCTCCAGCCATTCATCCCATGAGATATCTGGTCAGACTTTGACCTATCTTTTATTTTTATAAAACAATGTTTGGTTTATGTAATGTCTGGTTTATGTAAACCATGTGGCCTAGTCTGTTTACCAATTTGCATGTCCTTTTGTCTTAAATGGGATACTGTTTTATTGCCTCTGAAGATTAAGGGAAACCTGGAAGAGTGGAGTAGCTGAAAACTTCCTGCTCCTTTTCATTTAAAAACAACATAGCCTTGTTGATAAAGATCTGTTGAATGAACAAAAATTAGAGGTGGAAATGACTTTGAAATAACTAGTTCTCTGGCTAGGAGATCATAGGGGGTGGGATCTTAGGTTTTCTCTTCAACCTATCCATCCTTTGTTGTTCCTAATACTGTCTCTTCCTCTGGAGGGTAACAGAGTAAAAGTTTAACCTTCTGAAATTGGAGTGTTACTTCCAAATTTTTAGCAGATGCAATGGATTCATGCTGACTCTACTGACAATGCAATCAAACCTCAAGGAATGCAGCTGCTGGAACAAATAACTTCACATTTATCAGATGGGAAGGAAAGACTATTTTAAACTCCGTTGCAGAACTTTCTTTTTGTGTTTGTGTATGCATGTACTGTAGACATAGGTGTTCATATTCATACCCACTCATGTTCAGGATTGAATTTATGACTCTTGTAAGTCCATTAGTTTAGGAAATGTCAAACTATGTGTATCAATGACATTAGCAATCTCTTGAAAGAGCTGTGTTGGTTAGGTTAATATTTCCATTTTTAAACTTCTCAAAAATTGGAAATAGCCCTGTAAGACAGATGTACAATCTGACAACCCCTGAACAAATGGTGATGCAAAGGGAAGTGCCTGATGGGAGGATCAACCTGAGGGCAGTAGATGGTACTTCTTCCCTGCACCAGAGATGGTTTGCTAGAGGGCCTGCTACCAACAAAAAAAATGAAAAACATTATTCTTGTGTGTTAGAATAATTTAGTACAGACTCCATCCTATCACAGCAGCATGCTGTCCATGAGATAGAGATTCTCTTGTGAGCACATGCACTGGGCAAATGTTTAATGGAGTTTAATGGATTTATTTTGGCACAATAAAAGGGCTGTGCAGATGAACTCATAGTCCACTCGGAATCACTTTGCACTGTAAGAAGCAATCAAGCTTGTACAGAATTCTCACTGTATTTCTCACCATAATCAGCTTTTGTGACCTAGTACTTTTTAGATGTAATTAAACAAATATATTTCCACAGTCTCTGGGTCCACACTGACAGAGTCTCCAATTGTAAAGGCTGATGGAAATTGGGGTTCAAAACTTCTGGAGAATCCATGTAGCCTAAAACAAATAATCTTCTTCAACCAGGTATTCTCCTAGATGTAATGATAATTGTAGACTAGCATACTTAGGAGGAAGAAAGATGGGAGAATCTATTGTGGAATATGAAAGAAAACCCTGAAAGTCTGTTCCATATTTAAACATGGCTCCTTAGCTCTACTTCACTACTATAAAGTTAGGTGGGAGTAATCTTGGGAGATGGAGCAAAGAGAAGATGCCCAGGAAACAGTCAGTTAAGAGAGTACACAACTGCATAACACTTATCTGGAGAGACGTGGCCAGCCATAAAGCACTGTTTGGCTGCCAATCTCACCACACTGCTGTCTCTGCTCTTTCAGAGATGTCTACTGAGCTTAGAAGAAGCTTCAAAAACAGAATAACAATCAAAAGGAAGTAAATATTGGTGAAATTTTGCATCCAGAAGAGGGATCTTGCAGCTTTTTGATCTTTATCAAATAACAGAACAATTTATGAGGAAGTCAATTGCCCATTGTAACATTTCTTTCCAGACAAATTTGAATGACAGTCAACTTCATGCCACATACAGAAAGAAATTTTCTGCAAGAAATCACTTTTTCTTAGATACAAGACAGTTCTATTCATGGTACAGCTAGAAATAATTTCTAGAAATAATGAGGTACATTGTTGAAGAAAAGTAACATTATTTGGCTCCATTGAAAAAAAACAGGGAAGACCTAGATCATAATCGCAACAAAAGAAAGTGAAGTTTAAGCTTCCTATGTTTTAAACTCATCCACAAAAGTGAGGAATTCTTTCTTCAAATTGTAATAGGAAAAAAAATGATACTGGAGGAGAAGAAACAGTTCATAGCTAATGCCCATTTCTAGTTTCACTGTAATAGTTTCTGCATAGTATATAGCAGAGTATACGATACATAGTATATACCTGGCATTTACCTCTACTTCAAAAATATTCTGGCTCTGTTCAATCATCATGGTAACTCATGGATAGCTAAATCTTGGTTTTCTGAATTAATTCCATTGCCTAAATTTGCACCAATCCAAACATAAATTGATTGTACAGACTGAATATGCTACACTAAAAGGTAGGCAGCAAATTTGTGTTAGAGTGCATCATGGGAACCAAGCCCATTTATTAAGAATGTACCATACTTGGCCAGTGGAGGATACCACCAGCATATGATTTCCCAAGGCAATTATTAGAGACAATCCTCTTGAACAGTATTACTCCCTAAAACATTATGGCAGCAACTAAGGAACCAGTCCTGTTTTTATTTTGTCACTGTGTCCCAGAATGCCTGCTTTAAACATCAAAACATACTATATGCTTAAGTGATGGATGCATTTCCAGCCACCCCTCTAATTTGACATTAGTCCCCACTGCAATGGCTTTGATATCTTCATAACACATGTTAATTGTTTAACTTTCTTAGTCAAGCAATATGTACCTGTGTCAGGGGACTAATTACTGGTCTTGTATATCTTCTCCTTGATTAGATATTAAAGTATATAGGACATTTTTCAGGAATGTATTATCTTTAAAAGGTTGATAAACTGCCTGAAGTGACAGTGGTAAAACAGGGTAAAGACATCACCACAACATCAAGAAATACGAATAGACTGGTTATCGAATATCCAGAATTGATACACACTAATTTTACTTGTCCTGGCAGAGAGGTTAACTCAAGAAGTCCTAGATGGTTATTGGCTGAAAAAACAAATAATTTTATAATACTTATAATTTTATAAATTTTATAATATAATAATTATGCAAATCATAAATAGATTGTATGATGCAATGCAGTGTATAAAAATGAAACAAATGTTCGAAGGTAGGGTTGTCAACTAACATTTCACTGTGGCATCACGTCATGTATCAGGATTTTTTTTTCTCTTTGCTAAATTGGGCGTGGACGTGGCCAACAGATGACACATCTGGCCCATGGCCCGGGAGTTTGACAGCCCTGTTCTAAGGTGTTTCAAAAGGAAATTGAGCAAATGATTGTGACTTCTACACAAACTGTGAAAACTAGAGCAAGTTGATGGATTTGTGTACATTAGCAGAATGTTTCCTAGAGATAGAAAAAATAGAGAGGATATTTAAGATATGCAAATGCTGGTATAAAGTGGACAGAGAATAGTGCACAATCTATTGTAAGAAATGGACAATGAAAGAAACAAAGGCATATGTGTGTAAGAATTCTTTCTATACACTAAGTTACGTGGAAGTGAAAGTTGGGTATGTTGAAGTAAATTGAATGCAATAAAAAGTAAATTGAATGCAGGGCAATTGAAGAAGATTGTTTACTAAAACAGGAAAAAGGGTTGAGAATAAATGTTCAGTAAATGTAGATTGAATGAGAAAGTGAATAATCAATATGGAAGTAGTCCAGTGAGAAGGTTGAAACTTATACAGACAATGAATGAAGCATCAGCTGCAAAGAAATGTATAAAGGAGTGAAAGGGGAAGATCAAGGAAACCGTGGTTGGATGTAGTCAATGAAATCCTAAAAAAAATGATTAAAAAGAGAAAACAGAATTTTAAAGTACAATGATAATTTATTAATTGTGGTGAGGAGGAAAGACTGAAAAAAATCAAACACATAGAGAGGATGAGGATGCAAGCTACATTTAACTACATTTTATTTTTGTTTTGTGGTTTCTTAATATATTTGACTTGTTTTTCTTATTCTTTTTTCATGATGCATGTAATATGCCTTATGCTGGGAAAATAGCATGATGCATATGTAGAGAAATAGTGATTCAACTTCTGAAGCGGGCTTTTTTCTTTTTAGTGTTGCTATATGCAGACAAAAGTGAACATGTGATGTAGGCTGCAACTCCAGCAATTTTGTATCCCTATCAGAAATCCAGTGGTGGCTCATTACACGGAATACTGTATATTAACCCAGTTTACTCTGTAAATACCGGAAATAGATTGTAGATAGTTTGGTAGGTTTAATAACGATTAAACCTGGTAGGGTTTAATAATGAAATGAAAATTTTGTGTTTCAATATCAGGATTTATTTCCATGCTCCTTGTCAATAGCATCTGAGTAGAAATGGAAAAACTCAACAGGTTCTACCTCCCGCTGCTGCCCCACCATTATTGCCCAGACCTCTAACCCTCTTCCAAGCATTATTATTTCCATTTGGATTTGTTACATGGACTATTATCTCCCACCATCATAAAGACAGGCAGACAAAGAGTACAACACAGCCGTTGTATTCTCCCATATGCAATAATGTCATTTTCCGCAATGCCATTTGTTAAGTAAATTTGGTAATTTTATATTTATACTTTTAATTGCTCGAGAGAAAATGGGAAACATACTTCTTTCTATTTCTTATCATTCTTTTGGCATTTTTGGCTTTTTCTTTGTTTTCTTTTTTGCCTTTATATTAGATCTTGATAGTTTTTAATTTTCTTTTTAGCATATTTGCACATATGTAAAATGAGGTGGCAGATTTCTGGATTCTTTTGTTTCAGATTCCATGAGAAAAAAGACAATATATGAAAGTTTCTTTCCATGAGATTAAAAAAAATTGTATATAGGCCTGGAAACTGGACTTGATGGCCTGAATGGTTCTAGGATTGTGTGATTTTGGTGTTACAGTATATCAGGGAGAAAGAAAGTATGCAAATTTAACACAGGCCAAGGTTTTGTCCCCTGAAGTTACATACTAGCGATATAGTCCACAATTATACAGTAATCAGTACTTATATAGTCATGTCAATGATGACCTCATGGTATGTAATGTGTCAGTTTTAGTCTGATTGAAATTTCTTCTGGATTGTAGTAGATTCTATGTATTTAGATCTATATCCATAACTAGAAATATATTTGAGTCATCTAATTTTATAAGGTAAGCCAGGTTTGTATTATATCAAAATAATAACCAGAGAAGAAAGCAAAGATTTACCAACCATAAAACAGGCCATTCTTTCTATTTCAAAGAGCAAAATTGCAACTGTGACATGTATGACGTAGATCTACCTACACACATGATTCCTAAGGTTCCCCAAATTAACTTAATCCATATTCAGTTTCAGCTGTTGCCTGTTTCTAGAGTGTTACATTAATGATGATGCAAATGGTTCAGAATCTAATCACAGAGACAAAAATAGAAGAAGAAAAAACCCTCTACTTATAACAAAGCATTTCACAACAGAGCTTCTTTAAGTTACTCCCTGTTTATCAATATCTCCCTGTAAAAAGAGCTTGCTCTTTTCTTTTTTAACAACAAAACATAAAGCTTGGGGGGGGGGGGGGAAGTTTCAAACTGANGGGGGGGGGGGGATAAGTTTCAAACTGAAGTTTCTACGGCCATATTTTATTCCAGAATTTGTTACTAATATCATAGCTATGTGTCCTCATTCAATTTTTCCTTTTGTCTGGGTGACAAATTTTTTTGTCAAGTTTTGAACAAGTTGTGCATATGTAGCACTGTACATACTGGCATCCAGTAAGTCTGAGCAAACTAGATAGTTGTAGAGGCCTCAAAGGATACTCTGTGACTAATGGCATCTTTTTTCTCCTTCTCTTGATGTTGACGAAGGTATTTTGTGTGCCACTCTGTCTCTCCCTCCATATCTATACAATAGAAAAGTCCTTAGGGAATAAAGATAATCAAAGGCAGTGGAAAGGGACTGCATCTGCCTCACTTGGCTGGAAAGATGAGGCTGTGGTAGCACCACCATTCCAATGGTGGCTGGAATGACTTTTCATGAAGTTCCTCAGTCACTAATAAAATTTAGAGGACCTATGAGAATAGCAAGATAACATGTTGGCAAAGGTCCCTACCAGCCTGGTGTTGCTGTTGCTTCTGAAATTATGACTCCCAACCTTCAGAATCGCAAAGCTGATCTTACTCAAGATGATCTTTTCCATTTCATTTTATAGTCATGTCTTCTATCTTTCATAGAATATATATATATAGGACTACTGTTACTTTATTTTCTCATCCAAAATATGCATGATTTGATTCTGACTGGGTTTTTTAATTTAAAACTACATAATATGTTAAAAAATGAAATTAAAAACTCATGACCTAAATCAACCCGACTAGTTAAAGTCCTTCTTTCTGTAAGTTTTGTTTTCAATAAAGTGATTCTGACAGAAATTAAAAAATGGTTTAGAAAGTAGATGAAGAGGGCTAGAGGGTAGAATGGTACATAAATAAGCTATAACAAATCAATAAATGTGAATGTCCAAGAAAACAGTGATGAAATGAAAACTATAAATACTATGAGAACACTGAAAAAAGATAAGGTTACAGATGTAAATAGCATAAATAGAGGAATGTTAAAATACAAAAGGTAAATTAGCAAGTGTGAATCCTAATTCTACAGAGAAATAAGTTTGTTATATACACCATGATGTTTGACAAGATTCTGACTGAAAGAGCGCAATAGCAGTGGAACTTAGACTAAAATACCACTCCATAATACTGTACAGCCCTCTCTGAGTGGTTTACAGAATCAACATATTATCACCAACAATCTGGTTCCTTATTTTACCAACCTTGGAAGGATGGAAGTCTGAGTCAACCTGAAGCTGGTCATAATTGAACTCCTGGCTGTGGGCAGAGCACAAGTCACAAGGAGCAAAAGTAGGAGTATAGTGTGTTATTTTTGCTGAATAATGAGTGTAGAATTAGATAAGAGGTTTCTATATTGGGGTAATTTTTTTTTACTTTCTAAAGGGCACATAAAGCCCCTGTCACACTGCACCAACAGATGCAAAGAGGATGTAAAACGGACAAAAAAGCTTGCCATCCGTTGGTTAGCTTGCATCCTGGGTTACGTGAAATGTACTCACTGCTTCCGTTTTGCTTCTTCTATCCGTCCAGCATCCGTTTATTGACGTTTCATCGCCTCAGAAAGTTTTTGAGCTGCCTCAAAAACTTTGGCGGAAAATGTATCCAAATTCGTCCGTTCTGCATCTGCTACGGCATCCGCTACGCATGCCGTTCTTGCATCCGTTACCGCATCCGCGATATCCGGCTAGGCATCTGCTGCACATCGCGCAACTCCATCCGCTCGACGCAGGGAGTAAGGCGGAACGGATTGCAGAACGGATGGCAGAACGGATGCAGAATGGATGCCTAGCAGAAACAAAGCTGTTTTAAAAACGGTGAAAAAAAACGTTCAAGAGGGGACGTAATATCTCGGATATTAAGTGATTGTCTAGAGGATGGCCTAGAGGATGCCTACAGTTATGCCTAGAGGATGCCTAGAGGATTGCCATTAGAGGAATGCAAAGGGACACCTTATACTGCCTATAAAAAAAGGCGGGAGCAAACATCTGGATCTCATTTCAGACCAGCAGCCCTGCTGCAGACCTCTGCAGCCTTTCATCTGCCTTTCTCTTCCACAGCATCAGTCATGTTCCACCGTCGAATCTTTTTGAACACAGTCCTTTTGGGCCAGCACCATCCTTCTGCAACAGTGCGAAGCCATCTACAGGGCTCTGTGAAACTCTAATACGGGCAAGAAAAAGGGGCGGCCAAGAAGTGTCTGGGTACGAAGATGGTTCACCAAGAAGAGCAGAGTACGGACTGTACAAAAACAAGCTGATGGTTGGAGCTTCAGGAACGAAGGACACTCGGTGCATTCCCAAAAACTTCATGAGGATGCCTCCAGCCATGTTTGATTAAAGTTGTGTGCAGCAGGCTGAACACCCAGGTTGACCAAGGCAAACACCAAACTTCCGGCCCAGGCCTGGAACCTGGGCTCAAGGGGGCACTCACTCTGCGCCACCTGGCCTCCGGGACACCTTACAGGGAAATGCAGTACGGCTAGAGGGTGCCACCCAACTCCCATCAGGCATTGTGGTCAGGAGAAGTGTGCAGGCCATCATCGAAGAATACCAAGGAGGAGCTCCTCCAGTTGCCCCCCTCCACTGAAGAGGATGAAGAAGTTGCAGAGCAGTGTATCAGAAGTGGAACTTCCCCCACACCGTTGGAGCCATGATTGGCAGGCACATGGCCTGCAAAGCTCCAGCCAAGTCGGGGGTCCACTTATTTCAATTACAAGGGCTTCTTCAGCATCGTCCTCTTCGCCATGGTCGGATGCTGACTACAACGTTCATGTACATCATACTTCAGTGCAATGGCTCATCCTTCAGATGACAGGTATACAACGCCAGTCACCTCAAGGAGGAGCTGGAACGCAACCTCATCGTGGGCTTCCCAGATTCCAGACTCCCTGCCCAAACGACACACAAGATGTGCCCTTACTTTCATCGTGGGCATGACGCCTTCTCCCTCACAACCTACCTCATTGAAGCCCTACACTTCCAGACTCCTGCACCCGGCTGAAGAGAGGATCTTCAATACAAGGCTGTCCAGGCAAGGCGGATGTGGTGGATGAACGCCTTTGGCATCCTGGCACCAACAGGTTCACGGTACTTCTCCCACCATGCAGGCATCGCCCAGAGACTGTGAGGAGGATCCATGGAAGCTTGCTGCATCCTGCACAATCTCATGCGCACCGCTACCCAGTCTTGCAGAACAGGCTCGTGGACCTTCCAACAAGGCCAATGGGGACATGGGAGCCTAGGGAATGAGGCAAGCGGCGAAACTGATAGACACTTCAGGGATGTGCAAGGCCCCAACCAGGAGCTCTCACTTGAAGGGGAAGAAGCAGCGCAACCTCCTGAAACACTTGGTGCAACTCCCCAGCTGGAGCAGTGGAGTGGCAAAGGACTGGATGATAGATGCTTAATGGATGCTCCTTGAGCCTGTCTCATTCACACTGGATTGAGATTGTGCCAATGTATGTTGAGTGGGCCGACAATGAACAGTGTATTTAATTAAAGAGTTGTGTTTATGTTGAATGTGTTAGAATCAATGATTTACATTTGTTACTGATAATAAAGGGGCCATAGGTGTTGGCACCTGGGAGGGTGGACCATACAGTCCCACTATGCTTGCACTGGAGGTTTTATCTATCCCACAGCTATGGACCCATCCCAAAGGTATCCCCTGCCCATTCCACAAGCTATCTAACCCCTCCCAAACTGCTATCTTAACATCCCACAACATTGCAAAGGCTTAAACCATTGTCTAAAAAGTTTCCAGCAAGACTTTATTTTAAAAAAAGAAATAAGCAAGTGTTGTGAAAATCAAAAATAGACTTTATTAACAACCAAGCTATAAGACAAAAAATGAGTCTCTGGGCACCTCTCTTGGTCGCTCAATCTCAGGGGTGAGGGTGCAGGTGCTGTGGAGTGGCTGGTGCTTGGATTGCTTGGCATCAGCTCCTCCAGAAGCAGAAGCAGCAGAAGCCCCAGCCCCAGAAGAGTGAGCCCTGTGCTGCAGAAGCTCCAGCAAGAACCAGAGTGTGGGCCAGGGGGGCGGGATGTAGCCTGTTCCCTCTTGCAAGGCGCTGGCAGCAGATGGCTGAGGCTTGCTTGTGGCTTTCAGCTATGGGTTGTCTGGGGTGTGCTGGCAGGGAGGCTGCAGGAACCAAGGTGGCAGGAAGGACTGGCAGGGAGGCAGGCACCAAGGACTGCAGGAAGCTGGGCAGGCAGGCACCAAGGCTGGCAGGAAGCTGCAGGCAGGGCAGGCACCAAGGCTGGCAGGAAAGGCTGGCAGGCATGCTGGCAGCAGGCACAAAGGCTGGCAGGAAGGCTGGCAGGGAGGAGGCAGCAAGTGCTGGCAGGCACCAAGCTTGAGGCAGGCATTGAACCAAGGCTGGCGGCCAGGCAGGCACCAAGGCTGGCAGGCAGACTGCGCTGGCAGCAAAGGCATGGGCAGGCAGACAAGCATAGGCTGCAGGTGAGGGCTGGCACCAAGGCTGGGCAGGCCAGACTGGTGGCAGCAAGGCTGGCAGGCAGGCAGACAGCAAGGCATTGGCAGGGGAGGCTGGCAAGCAAGGCTGGCAGCAAGCTTGCAGGGCAGACATTGCAGGCAAGAACAGGCAAGGCAGTCAATGTGTCTGGAAGCCAGGTCTTTCCCTGAATGGCGACCTGCTTCCGAAGCTGCTTCCGTTTATTATTCCGCGGGGCTGATTGCAATGCATTCCTCTCCGCACCACCGATAGCGACTCAGCGAAAGGATGTACAATTAACTCTCCGGCATCGCTAGGCTTCCGCTGTGGCATCCACTGTGCATCTGCTTCATCCACTGTGCATCCACTCTGTATTCGGCTTGTATCGTTTCTTGCGTCCGCTTTGCTGAGGTCCCCGGAAGCCTAGCAGATGTGCCATCCGCTGCCCATCCGCTTCCATCCCCTGGGCTTCCGTTCACATCGCTTTCCATCCACCCTGCGTCCTCCCCGCGTCCGTGTTATTTCCGCTCCGGATTATGCAAATTTTTGCCCCTTCTGAGAGCGGATAACAATGGATGGAACATTTTTCTCGTCCGTTGTGTCCGTTTTGCATCCGTTGGGCAGTGTGACAGGGCCTTAACAGAATAGTAGCAACTGGTTAATTAGGATTGGTAACTTGAAAACAAGAAGCCTGAAATAACAATGCTAATTATGTTTTAATGATTACAGAAATTGATTCTCCATCATCTTTCAATTTAGTCAAGCCTATTTATTAATGCAATTTTCCTTATTCAAGGTAATAAAAATTATCATTACTTTACAGCTTTCTAGCAGAAAAATACTTATATTTTCATCTCCACCTTCTCATGAATAGTGACTCTATGTTTACAGAATTAAACCAAGAGGGTTGCATTTTGTATCAATAGGATTTCACAAATCCTACAGAATTGAAATCAGCTGATATTTCAATTTTTGTTTTCTGCTTTCAAAAAGGAATAGCTATTGTGATAAGGTTTTGCTGGACAGCACATCATGCATGTTGGCAACCAGATCACTGGCTTTGATTAGCATAAGAGTTCTTAGGAGCTATCAGAGCATAATAAAATGAAGAAAACAGTCTGGTGTATAAGTTTCAAGTGACAATATTGCCTATGGAACCAAACATACTTTATTTCTCATCAATGTAGAGCTTGCCCATTTTGTGATGACTCTTTCCACAGGCTGAGAGAAGTAGCTAGTTGTTTTCCTAACAATTATCTGGCCTCTTCTATAAAACACATATTATCTTTTTTTATACCATTACAAGTGCTTTTTCTCAAGCCAACAGACAAATGCATGGAGTGTCAGAAAATATGATGAATAGCTTCACACCTGGGATTTTTTCTTTTATACACATACACACACACACAAATCTGCTTTAGACTTGGCTACAATATAGAATTGTAGAATTGATTATTTTCCATAGTATGTAGCAATGGTGTATGCTAAAGATTTTGAATGAGACATGACAGATTCCTTAAACAGAATTTAGCACACAATAATATACCTTCAGATCTTGTTCCACTTAAGGCAAGAGGCAAACTTTCTGGGTACCTGAAAATCACATGAAGTTGGGCTATTAAACAATGGCATAAGAAAAATTAGAAGGGACTAGGATTTAGCAGGGACTATCAGTGATTCAATTAAGAGACTATAATTTGTTTATTAGTGGGTTTAGATATGTTATAACTATCAGACATTTGAACTTGTTTTACTAATTACCAAAAATGAGCAAATCCAGGAAACCATGGGTCATTTCTTTATCAGAATTTTGCCTTGAATTTCAGAGATGTGATTTTTGGAGTAAGTGAGGCAGAGGGCTACAAAACAGGAGTCCAGGGAATGCATGGTTCTTGCAGGTAACTCATCCCTGAAATAAAGATAAATGCTCTAATGCTTTGGGAGGCATTTATCCTACAGCATTCTTGAGGTCATAGGTGAACAGATTCAGTTGGAAGAAAGATTCTTACAAGTTTCTGAATACAATACTGGGGGCTGAAACTTGGTATTCTTTAGGAATCCCACTCAGTGAAACCTTCTCAAAACCTTGATGAATCTTGTTCTATTAATTCCATAGTTCATGACACTTAATCCAAGCAGAGAAAATCTGCATTATTCCCCTGCTAATTTGCATTCAATCCAATAACAGAGAATTTGCTTTCAGAATTACTTCAAAAAGCCAATGAATTTGGGAGGTGATTAAATGTGAAGTTTTTGCACTTAGTTAAAAGTGGCAAGGGTAGTGCAGAATCCCCTCTCTAGAACTCTGCAATTCCCATGGCTTCCCACATATCCATTAAATCCCAGTCAAATACATCAAGTGCTAATTCCTTTAACTTGAGGTGTTTTTTTTTTCAGCAGCAGTGCTAAATCAAAACCTTTGAGAAATTTATTCTCCCACTGGAGAAATTTGGAGGCATAACCTTCATAATTTCACTGCTAACAGATGTTATGGAGAATTTTGAAAGTGTATTAACTCAGTTTCAAGTTTGGTTATCTGTGAATCACCAATTTTACATACAAGAGTCTTCTATTGAAGAACTCTCCAGTCCAAATTATTTTAAAAATGAAGAATTGTTAAAAGAGGTGACAATAGATATGAAATTGCTCCAGACCATTGGAGTAAATAGTCCTACAAATCTCCTAACCACAAGGTTCTTTTAAAATGCTTTCCTCCCATCCTTAAGTCAGGAGAAAAGTATATCCGCTTACATTTGTTGTTTCCTCAGCTAATTTTACTGCACTTCAATAACAATATTCGGCAATGTTGTTGTCTTTCATAGTTTAACATCATGGAGAAATATCAGAGCAATGAGATTCCCAATGATTTCCACCCCAACAGTTGCTCTCCTGAATGTCTGCCACAACAGGGTTAGGACCAGTGGTGGAATTCAAATAATTTAACAGCCAGTTCTTTACCCTAATGATTTCTTCCAACAACTAGTTCATCAAACTGCTCAGAAAGTTAACAACCAGTTCTCCTGAACTGGTATGAACTGGTTGAATCCCACCACTGGTTGGGACTTTGATTTTTTTTAATTATTTAGTAATCCAGTCTTAATTTGTTTTTTATTGCATGTTTCTGTCAGATACTTATGTCCAATAGAAAGTTTGCATGAATGAGCTAAGTTGAGAAGAGAAAGTAGAAAACTTCAAATCAGAGAGCTTTCATACTAAACCAGTTCTTCCATAAATCAGTTTTGATTCAGCAAAGAACCACTTTTCTCTCCTATCCCCTCATTCCACCTTTGTGACTGTATGTTTGCATGATACACATTCCATAGGTCGTAATCTCCCCAACACGCACAGATATGTATCATGTACAAATCTCAACTAGCAAGATTTCTGGATAGATTTATTGACATCTAAAATCAGCCGTCTCCTGTTAATATATTTCTAACTATGTTATATCTTTACAGTAATTGAATGTTAACTGCAGAGGTGAAGACTCTTGGCCCCTTTATGATTTGTGGACTTTAACTCCTGGAATTCCAGGGCCAGCATGGCTGGCTTAGGAATTCTGGGAGTTGAAACCTACAAGTCATAAAAGGGCCACTGTTCCTCACCCCTGGTTAATTGGAATCAGACCTCTGGGAAACTCTCTTGGCTAAATAGTGTAGGGCAGCTTTCTCTGGGTGATGTGTTCCAAAATTGTGAACTAACAGCATTCCCAGAAAGCAAAGAAACTGTAGTCTCAATACATGTTGATGACGGCTGGAATATAGCATACTGTTCTATACCAAGTTACATTATGTATTAATACCACACTATACTACATGATTATATTTACCTACTTTCACTCATCACATTAGGGCTGATATTCTGAAACATTAACTGGTGAGAATTTCCAAAAGTGAAAACATTAACATTTGGCAGACATAATTTATAATTGACTTGTGCCACAAGTGGTGATATCTTTAGTTTGGAGTCTTTCTCTTACATCAGTTTCTTACTGGATTCTAAGCCACATTCTGAATAATGCCCTCATTACTTCTCTCCTTTTCTATGTTCCCTCCTTTCTTTCTAATATGCTGTGGACAGATTATTATGTGTTTGGAGAGTGTACTATTGCCCACAGTTCCTACAGCCTTTTATAAATGGAAGCAGGCATTAACAGTGATGAGCAAAACAGGAGAGGAGACTTTAACACAGGCAGCTGCTTAAATGAACAATTGCATCCTGATTGTATTATAATGTTGAATGCCAAACATTTGGAGGCAAAGCGTAGAAGGTAAAAGTAATTACATATTCATATATACAGAGACAGACAGATGGACAGACAGACAGAGGTGGGGAAAGGAGGGGTGCATGACTTCACCCATTGTTTATGGACCCTGACAACTTTGTAATTTCGAAGGACCCTGAGTGAGCAAACAGGAGAAATTAAGCAAAGTTTGGGGAATTCAACAGTAGGTAGTAAGAGGAGTGACCCAAAAGCTGGGTATTCCAATGGATTGTGTGTTGAATGTGAAGCTGAAAAGTTTATTTCCTGAATAGCTGCTGATTGCAAGGTGTGTGTCCCAAAAACTGCTGATTGCCTATTGTGATGATCATGCTGAATAAACAGAGACTGTGAGAGATTTATAAAGCAGAATGTCTCCAGGGGGCACACTCACTGAGCAAGGAAAAAGCTAAGAGGACTTCACCTTGGGAATTCAGTGGAGAAGTCTAACCATTTTCTCTTCCTCCAGGATTCAAATCCTTGACTAATGCGAGAGCCCTAGAAGAAGAAAAAGAAATAAAAACTTTTTCGGTGTTGTAAGATCTAAAAATAAAAATTAATGAATAGTACTCTGCCCTTGTGATTTGCAATGCTTGTGGCATCCTCATTTTCCTGCCTGAAAAGAACTTGAGAAGACAGAAGCTAAGGGGATTTCATATTGCAGTCAGAGGATTGGAGCAAAGAGCCACTACATTATATTTGGTGAGAAAATATGAAGCAGTTCCCAATAGAAAAGGAAAATGGACCACACTATATAAGGAAGACAGAGAAACAAGCCCCATGAACAATAAAATAAAACATTAAAATAATCAGCAGTGTTCTGAAAAACAGCCCACTGTTTCTAAAATCTACTAGAGGAATGTTCCACTCATCACACATCTTTTCCAAAAGGCTAGGTCACACTGGCCGACGGATGCAAAATGTATGCAAAAAGGACACAGCAGATGAGCAAACTTTTGGGGGTGGCTCCATCCGTTGTTATCCGCTCTCAATAGTACCCCAAATTTGCATAAACAGAATGGACAACAACGAACGGATGGGTGTAGTACGTAGCGAGGATGGTAAGTGGATGTTCAGAGGAAGCCTAGCGGATGGAAGCAGATGGAAGCGGATGACACAACACAGGGCTTCCAGGGGAGAATAGTGAAGTGAACGCGTAGCGGAAGGTGCGGATGCGTAGCGGATGACGCGGATGCATCACGGACATCTATAGGATGCATAGCGGATGCGTAG
The DNA here is from genome assembly GCA_004320025.1 of Laticauda laticaudata. Lineage (NCBI taxonomy): Eukaryota > Metazoa > Chordata > Lepidosauria > Squamata > Elapidae > Laticauda > Laticauda laticaudata. The sequence goes on along the minus strand of BHFT01055486.1, from coordinate 1,249 downwards.
CAGATGCATAGCAGATGCAAAGCGTTCACTGCTTGGCGTCAGCTCCACGGATATAAAAGGATGCCAGCTCGCAAGCAGTACATTCAGAGGAAAGACCTCGCTGCCAGAGACATCTTTTGAAAGAACCCTCAAAGACCCATGGTTTTGATAGGGAGAAGAGAAAGCCTGTGCCTACCCGCCAGCCCTGGCAAGCAAGGACAGTAACCAACCATCCCACCCCCCTGGTGCTACACCTCTGAAGCTGCTGGTGCTTCTACTGGTGCTGCTGCTGCTTGGTGTGCTGGTGCTCTGGTGTTGGCTGCTGTGGTGTTTTCTTCTGCTGCTGGTGCTGCTTGGTGCTTCTTTCCTTGCTGGTGCTGGTTGCTGCTTGGTGCTGCTGGTGCTTCTCACTGCTGCTGCTTGCTGCTGCTGTTGTGGTGGACCCAGCCCAAGGCCCTCAAAGCCCTGGCTGCTGAAGCGCCCTGAAGGCCCTGCCAAGAGGGAGGAAGAGGCAAAGCAAGGAGAAGGGAGAGAGGAACAGTACTTCCATTTCTGAGAACCATGAGAGGAGGAAGGTGCTGGAATGGCTGGAGGGATGAACAAGTACTGTGGAGAAAGGGCCACAGGCAAATTATCGCGACACACCAACGTAGGAAAGCAGGCAGTGTGGAGAGACAAGGCAGAGGGCCTGGCCTACATTTCAATGTACTCCTGGGATGGTGGAAGCACATGCACACCTGGTATGGCAAGCTGCACCTGAAGAAATCTGGCCAGGACCGTTGTCAAGCTCACTGACTGGGAGATGTACATCATGGCAAGTGCAAGCTTCCTGAAGGAGAGGTCTTGCCACCAAGAGAGCACGCCCTCTGTCAATCCTTCCCTCAGACAGCCATAGACAGCCACTCCTCTTCCAGCCAGGAGGACCAGCTACCTGTGCCAAGGCAAAAAGTGTCTTTGGAGGCCCATGCGCAGAGACCCCCGCAACAGCTGCACTTCCCTCATGCCAGAGGATCGTGGGAGGATTTCCCCTTGTTCTCAAATGGAGCAAGGAAGAAGCAGCAGCTCAAAGACCAAACCTTACCTCCACCCCAGCTCCACTTCAACAGAAAGCAGGGCAAAGAGGCAGCTGGAGGGCCAGAGCCACATGTCCTCATTGGAGATCAGGGATCATGATCAGAACCAGTACAGAATCTTCTCCCTAGCTGGTCTACTGCGATATATACCATCCCAACTGCAACCCTTCATCATGTTAACGTGAGGCCACACCCCC
>BHFT01055485.1:0-12758 GCA_004320025.1 Laticauda laticaudata | reverse complement strand
CTTGGTAGACTCCAAATACCTTAAACTGATTGGCCAAAAAGGCCGTTCTCGGATTGGTTACTTAAGCACCATTCCGATTGGCCCACCTGACAGTGGGAATACTTAAACAACTGTCATTGGCCACAAGCTGCAAGCAAGCCGCTATAAGAAGGGCTGCGGCGGCTTGAGCAAACGTTCCGTTACAAGTCACTTAACTGTTTGAATAAAGAGCTGTTTGTTGGAACCCGGTCTCGCGCATCTTATTTCCAGACAGAATAAAGGCAAAGGCTAAGAATTTCACATATAAAAGCACACACACACCAGCCTTCCCAAAGCACCTCCGCAGGCAGCAGAGGTGGCAGACCTGGCTGCTTCCCATTTGACAGCTGGGGCAGTGAGTGTTCCTGACCCTGCTGCTTTAAGCACCTTCATGTACTTAAAGCAGGGCCACAATCACACACCCACACACTCCACCCCAGTCTTCCCAAAGCACCTCCACTCTGCCTGCAGTGATGGCTGGGGCAGCGGATGCTCCTGGCTCTACTGCTTTAAGCACCTCCACATGCTTAAAGCAAGATCATGATCAGACACACACACACCCCAGCCCAGCCCTCCCAAACCACCTTCCCTCTGTGTGCAGCGACGGCTGGGACAGCGGGTGATCCTAGCCCTGCTGCTTTAAGCATCTCCACATGCTTAAAGCAGGGCCATGAGCACACACACACATAGATACACACCCCTGCCCCAGCCTTCTCAAAGCACCTCTGCAGGTGGCAGAGGCGGCAGACATGGCTGTTTTCCATTTCATGGCACTGCTTATGGGCAGTGGCTGGGTCGGCCACCTGCCACGAGGGGAGAGCTGGGAGAGCACTGTGTGGTGGCTTAGCCGCCCCCCCGAGCCTGTGGATGTTGGGAAGGGCAGCTAGGTAGGCTGGGCAAGGTCCAGGGAGTCCCAGGGACAGTGGGGGAAGGGCAGACTTACCTGTGAGCAGGCAGATTGGCTCTGGGCTGCTTCTTTCACCTGCTCTTGCTGGGAGAGCTTCTCCTGGCACAGCAAAAAGCTTACAAGGTCCCTCCCTTTGGGAAACAACTCCTGGGCAACAGAGAGAAAGGGGATTCAAACGGGCTAGTTTTCTGCTGCCCAGGAGCGAAAGGCAGGCAGCAATGGCTGGCCTGGAAGGCAAAAGAAGGCTGCAGGCATATTGTGCATGCTCACGATGTTGTGCATGTGCAATAGGGACTGACTGGGCAGGGAGTGGAGAAGCGGGCGGAGAGGGTCAGGGCCAGACAGGGGGCCATTTTACTGGTTCTCCAAACTACCGGGAGCTCTAACATCTGGTTCTATAGAACCAGACAGAACTGGTAGAATCCCACCCCTGTTTATGACCAGTCATTGCAGCATCTCTATGGTCACATGATCAAAATTTGAAGATGCCATACAATTGTCATGTATTTTTGATGGTTGCAGTGTCCCAGGGTCATGTGATCACCTTTTGTGATCTTCTGTCAAGTAGGTTCAACGAGAAAGCCAGATTCACTTAACAACCATGTTTCTAACTTAACAGATGCAGTGATTCACTTAACAACTCTGGCAAGAAAGGTCTTACAATGGGGCAAAGGCCACTTAACTGGTTTGCTTAGTGATGAAAAATAGCTCAGTTGTGGTCATAATTTGAGTACTACCTTTATTTCATTTAATAATGTTTTGGTCTCCAGTTTTTATACTAGCTGTCCTGTAATCTTCTCCAATCAGTGTAAATATTCATACAATATATTTGTTAAAAGTTACACAGATACAGGAACACTTTGCTTCCTTTCCTCACTACATTTCTTATTCTGGATCACGCCATATTTTTTTAAAACATTCCTGTTCATTTGGTATTTTTGCTCTCTTTATATACCTCTATTCTTTATAAGACTGTAAGTAAAACTTTGCTTGCAAAAGAAATTAATGAATGGTACATTTTTTTTGAATGTCTTCCATCACCCTTTATGTAATATACATTCACTGATCTTTTCCAATCTCTAGAGCATACAGTCTTGTTCTATATTTGTTGTTAGCACATTAACTTCATCCTTTCCTGCAGCTTTAAATAATTAAGTATTTTATTTGTTTCTGGAGCTTTTTTATTGGCTTGCTTGTCTATTGCAAATCTTACCTCCCTTTCTAAAAGAGCTGAATATGTTCCCCATAAAATATTTTTGTTCTAGTGTAATTCTCATTGTAAAGGATTCCAGATTAGTCTTAATATGTGTAAAATGTCTTTATTATTTATTTCCTTGAAAATATCTATTTTATTTTTCTTGCTATTTCTTCCATAGTTGCCAATTTTTGATGGTTCTTTTTCATTGATGTTAAAAATCTGTATTCTGTCATTGTAAGGTCTATTTGTCACCTGAGACTTTAATCCTCCAACTTTATCTGGCAATCAGGAAAATAGTCTTAAATGATATTTTGATTTTTTAAAAAAATTTTTTAGAATATGTTGGTTCTCAGAATGTATATTATCTTTTCTCTTAGTTTCTCAGTTTCTCTTTTACATAGGCTAAATCTATGGAGTCTGTTCTTTACATGGATCTTACATTTTAATTGTTTATCACATTTTTTCAATAAACATTAAATTTTCTACATGTAGCCTTTTGTTTTGTTTACAATACCTGGTCTGAATCTGAAAGTACCTGGTTGAATGGATTTCACCGTTCCATTTGTTTCTTGTCATGTAATTAGTTTGATTCTCTTATTGTTTATCCAATGTCTAGGTATAAAGTTTGTATTTGGATTAAAGCAGTTACTGCAAATATATGCAAACCAAATCTGTCTCAATTCATTTTTTCAGTGTTTTTATTTCAATAATACTATTTCATTTTCTAGATGTTAAACTCAGCTTGTATTTTCCCTAAAATTCTTCATCATTGTTCATCATTGTATCTGTACAGTAGAAGTTAATATGCAGGACATGAAACAAGAATGATCTTGCTATTTGTTGAACTATAGCTCAGCACACATACTTAGCAAAGTCCTTTTAAAGTATCTGTTCCATTCCATAAAATAGATGTCCTAAAATTTATATTGTCCTCGATTTACACTTCTCATATACTGTCAGCTGGTGCTCCATTCAAAATTCAAGAAAGAAATACTTAGACTCTTTAAATTAGAGAAAATATATCTTTAACTGAAAATGAAGTGGTAGCNTTGACCTTGGCATATTTTGATAAAGGTATGCAGCTGCGCAGAGAAAAGAAAGCTAAGCGAGAAATAGAAACCTAAACCTGAATGTATGCTCCCCCCTCCTCATTTTATGCAACAGTAGAATGTAACACCTCCAGCTTGCTTCCCAGACTCACCCCCTCCTCCCCCCATTATGACAGCCGAAAGATGCAAAGCGATAGTAAAAGATCTTGAAGGCTGACATATACTATGTTCCAGTTGGATATACTCTTTGGGAGGCAGGGGACCTATTTCAATACTGGTTCCATCAGCAACCAAAACTTTTTGTGGCTTTGAATTGGCCAAATCAGCTCTAATTTCTACTCCTGAAAAATTGATGAAGTTCTCCATAACTAGAGGATTGCTTTCTGACCTGCAAGTCTAATTCAATTAAATATTGCATCAAAGTGCAAGTAGTTGTATTGGAACAATACAAACTGGTTTTTTCTTCTGTGTTTTATTCTTTCTCTTGTCAGAAGAATAATTTGAGGTTCCAACTCGAGCCAGGATTGTACAAGAATAAATGAAAATGAGATGCAGACAGCTATGAGGAAAGAAGGACTAATTATTTCTAAAAGCAAAACAGTTTGTTTTTAGGGGCAGAAAAATGCGGTACATTAGCAGATTTTTTTGAGTTTAAATGGAATCTGGAGGATGGTAGAGGAGAGGAAGACCTGGAGTAATGTTGTCCATGGGGTCGTGATGGGTTGAACATGACTTTGCAACTAACAACAAAAAAGGAGATTTTTATAGGGGAGCTTGTCTGGGTGTCACATGCTGATTCTAGAATGACACTTGAGGGACATGTTTGTGTATGTGTCTGGAGGTATGTTTATTCTTGTGCACATGCACAAGAGACACAATTTAATTAACTCTGTGTTTGCAGACCTTATTCTTTTGATATATTGATTAGGTCTGGATAACTTATTTCGGAGTTTGAGGAAGTTTGCTAATTTGATTAAGATTCTCAGACTATTGTGGAATCTGCTAATATTTTAAGAAAAAATGGAAACAGTATAAAGAATAAAATATATTTGGATATAAAACTTCTCCCACACTTTCTTTTTCCCTGTGCTGAATTGGCTTTTTTTTTTTTACATCTACACAGCCCCACTTTCAATATAGATTCCTTTCAGTTTCATCCCATTTCTTTTAACATTATCCACAAGAGTAACCCTACACAGAACTTATGCTTATCAGGACCATTGAAATTCCCAAGCTTTCCCTTTAGATAAAAAATAGAACATTTCCTAAGAGAAACAGCAATATTAAATACTTGGACATGAAAACCCATGATAAATTCACTCATGTTACTTACTGGAATTAATGGGACTGGCAGGATGGCAGACTTGCAGAGTTGGATATGAAATTCAAAGTCAAGTCTCTTCCCTGAGATTGTGCCCTACTGACATTGTCATTAATTGGCTTTCTTTCCCTTTCCTAACAAGGAATGGCCTGAGGCACACACACCTTGAACTGCATATCACCTATCTGTTAATCAATCTGACTGCAGTGCAGTAACTTACATTATTAGGTGAATTCAGTACTGATTGAAACCCTCTGGTGATCTTGATGGAGTACAACTCATTGTTTGCAGCACTTGTCTCCACCATGGTATCACTGTGTGTATTTACATTTTAGTTTTTGTCATTATAATTAAAGAGGCTAAAAAGACTAAGACATGGTGGGGGTAGGTAGAATTTAGATCCAAAATAATAAATGAATGTCACTACTGGCATGCTATTTATAGAGGATAGTTTAAGCATTTTTTTAAATCCTTCTTTTGATAAAAAAGCATATGGCATCTATCTGATAGACATGCTCTAAATTTCAAAGATATATTCTCTTATATATTCCTAAGGTTAGAAAATAAGTTTTCTGATAGGTGGAAGATACTATGGCAAAATTTTGGATGTCACCTGCAAAAAGCGCCAATATAATACAGTTGTTCAATTGCTTAATCATGTTTGACTTCGTGATCTCATGGACCATAGCACACCAATTCACCCTGTCTTTCCACTGTCTTCCAGAGTTAACAGTACAGTATGTCATACATTTGTGATAAAATGGCTTAAGTCTACAAAAAACGATGTTTCAACAAACATGGTACTCATGTAAACAATATTATAAATAACATTGAACATGCTTTTCCTTGAAGAACAAATAACATCCATCTAGTTGTTGGAAAGGACACAGTGGCTCAATGGCTAAGACGCTGAGCTTGTCAATCAGAAAGGTTGGCAGTTTGGCAGTGTGAATCCCTAGCACCATGTGAATGAGCTCCTGTTACTTGTCCCAGTTTCTGCTAACCTAGCAGTGTGTAAAAAAGCATGTAAAAGCATGCAAAAATGCAAATAGAAAAATAGGGATCACTTTGGTGGGAAGGTAACAGTGTTCTGTGTGCCTTTGGCATTTAGTCATGCTGGTCACATGACCATGGACAGTCTTCAGACAGTCTTCAGGCTCTTTGGCTTTGTAACAGAGATGAGCACCACCCCCTAGAGCCAGAAATGGCTAGCACGTATGTGTGATGGGAACCTCTACTTTTACCTAGTGGTCGGAAAGTCCATAAGCTGCTTTGTCCTTAGGGGTAACTTGCTTTATATGGAAGTTATTCATTCAACCTTTTAAAACTCTTCTTGTGATAGTGTTCAGTTTCATTAGGCATAGTGGAGATTAAATAGATTCTAAGTTTATCAAAGACTGGATAGAATGGCCACCACATGGAAATGTTGCTTATCACATCCTATAAAATCTAATTTGAAAACTGATGTATTGTTTACTCAGAACACTTTTGATGTAACACTAATATGACATCCCCCTTTACCTGGTTTTGTTTGCAAGGTGAATTGTCAAAGAAAATCACCACCTGTAAATGCCACCCACAGTATAAGGTGGTGGGAAGAAAACATTTTTGCATTATGAAATCTTATCAACATGGATTAGGGTAGTCACGGATTCTACATCAGAGAATATAATTTTAAAAAGAGGATAGGCTTTTATTTAAAAATGATTTCTATTTTCAAGATTACCCAATGTAAGGATAACATTCTAGGATGAAAACTCAGCTGCCTTGATATTGCCTATTACAGCACCTGAACAAATGAATAGGTCATCAGATCATGGCCTTCTACAGAAAGGTGCATTGCTAGTGTTTTTAGCAATTATTTCTGGAATTAGCAACTGCAAATCTATCTTATCGTCTTTTGGAATAATGCACTCCCTCTCCTTTGGTGAAAGTAACATGATTGAACATGATTCAACTAAACAGTATTATATTTGTGCCAATATATTAGTGAAAATTGCTATTGATATATTTAAAATGTTCTTGGTCACCTTGATGAATAATAGTACATTGAGTATCATTAGCACTACAATTCAGTCTATTAATATAAGGTCTAGTTGCTAAGATCTTATTCAGCTAGCAAAGCAGTTTGTCATATGGTTTCTTTAATGCATGCTACAGCACTCTTAGAAATATATGGGAATGGGTATTGAAAGTGTGGAAATGGGTTTTCTCTCAAGATAGACTTCCCTGACACTGCATCATAAACTACCTAATCATGTTTTATTTAACCTAATGTCAGGGTCATCTGCATAGTGGATCAAAAAGTCAAGATGATGATCGTGCAATTAAAGCTCTCTCCTTTTCAACATATGCCATCACCTTATGTGTTTTGTGAAAGATTATTTGATGGCCCAAGCCATGGTGCAAATCTAAAAAATTAGATAAACAGAATATTCTATTCTACCACTATAAAATGCATCAACCATACCATAAAAATATTCATATTCATTAACCAATTTATACTGACTGAGGCAGAGTAAACATGATATATGCCATTAATTTATCTAGGTTGAAGTGAAATATTGATTTATTAAGTTGCAATATATTAATCTGGTAAACAATGATTTAGAGAAATAAGATATATAAAAATTTAAGCCTACTATAATAAAAAGAAAGACGATCACAAATAACAAACTATCTTTTGTTTTGTCCGAATTGTCTTTGTACAATTATAGTCCTAATTAGAAACTTGTGTTTCTGTTTTCCAGCAATAGAGTGGAGCAAAAAAGCTAGACTCTTTTGGACTTTTCTGCTGATATAAATCCAGGAAAGTTTGTTAAATTCTTATCTGACTGGCACCTAGCTGTTCAGCATGAAATGGTCTTTTTAAACCTTTTCATGACAATATCCTCAGTAAATTTAGTTATTTTGGATGGATTCTTCAGTTCCAGAAAAATGGTTTGTTGTGTTTGCATAAAATTGTATATTTTTACAATGCATTCTCAGTGCAAATATTATAAGCAGTTCAATATTAACAAGTACACCACAACTTTCCTGTTTTATCAGGAAGCGTGCATGCTTTCTCCTAATCATTGAACAAATTGAACATTCATGTTTTGGAGAAGGCAATGATTGGTTGTTTTCATACTTTACTCTTATTCTTAGAAACAGTATATTTCAGAACAAATTACCAGATCACCAAGATTAGGATAATGAAAAAAAGGTCTGTTTGCAAGGAAGCTAAGGAGACTATGCATAATAATTGTGGCAAAGTTTAAAATGTAGTTATTGACAAAGTTACACATTTCCTCCGGAGGCATAAAAGTAACACCAATAGGTTTTCTCTCACGCTTTATATATTTAAAAATGATTTTGAAACATTCTTTTACAAACTTGCCTATATTGTTCTTAAAACATTCTTAAAACTTGCTTATAATAACAGCAGAATCTTACCAATAGCCTATGTGAGGCTATTGGTTTATGGGACAGATTATTGTTAAAACAATGCAAAAATAACAATAGGAGATAAAAATAAGCTCTGAGTCAATTAAATAACTAAACATAATTGATTCCAATGAAACATATAAATATAAAATTGATAATGCATTATAATGTCATGTGATGTATCATGACTTCCCCCCCCCCATTGCTAAACTGGGTATGGGCATGGCCAGTGGGTGACATGTCCAGCCCACAGGCCACGAGTTTGACACCCCTGGTTTAGAATCATGATACAATTTGAATGCTTTAATTGTTTAGAGCATGTCTCTTTTATTAAATATAGGATGAATCCTGCAAGAGTTTTCATGAACTAAGAAAATATTTCCTGTATCACTTATCATATATTAAGTATATCAACGGTAATTGTATACCATATTGTTTTTAAAAAGTCACTATGTACTGTAATATATTTCAGATAAATGTAAAATACAGTTTTTTTAAAAAATTGATCCAGTCATTAACTAAAATACTTACATTTCAATTGCATAAAGATGGCCTGAGAAAAACAGCATGAAAACTTTATTTTACAAATTGTAATCCAATATATTTGATATAGTTTTTGTTGCTTTAGTTACAAATGACTAATATGAATACATACCCTTCAATCTAGGTGATAGAATCTGATGTAATGTACCTTATGAAAGAGTTTTATGAATAAAGAATGAGATTCAAAAACAGCTAAAAAAAATCACCTGATATTTAAATATATCTTTTATATAAATAAAATGGAAAACCAATCTCACTGTTTTCAGGTAAAGTTACTATTAATTAATACTTGCTTGTTCTGGTTATTATTATATAATATAAACATCTCTTATTCAAATGAAATTTAAATTATGATGTAATTCTTTACTTTTTATATCACTGATATTTTTGTAGCCTTTTTTGTACTTAAATTTTGCTATATATACATCATATCTTGTTAATATTTTTTCATAATTAAATGGAGTAAAATCAAATACACTAGTCATGAATCTTGTTCTGAAATTTAAAAAACTGCTTTTAGTATATTGCAGGTAATAATCGCTAGTAAAATAATTTCTATTTTAACTAAAACTTCAATTAAGTATTTTGCAAGTGTTTTATAAAATTTCACATGTTAATAGAAAATGCAATATAATATTGCTTTGTTATTATTATTAGTTTTATTTCTACTTTATATATCTGAAACCATTTTCATTTTTTTTATAACAGAGAAAAGAGGGTTGATAGATTTACATTACCTTATTAATACTAAAATACCAATTCTATTTTACATAATTTAACACAGCAAACTATAAAAAGGTGAAAACTGCAACCCCTAGGCATGTGTTTAAAACATCCTCATTTAGATGCTAATTTTGATTTCTGCTATATGGCTTGGTAGTTGAGGAAAAAGCATTAACAAAGGGATAGATTACTTAAAAGGCATTTTTAAGCAAATATATATCAATTTTCTAATGCTGATGGCCTTTTATGGCTGAATACAGCTATTATATAGAATAACACTGACACATTTGTTTTAAAAGAAAAGTAAAAATACTAGATTTCTACAGAAGAAAAACAATAATTAAATAAACAAAGCATCACGGGGTAACAAATAGAAACAACCTCACTTTCTTAAACTGCTCTCACATTATATGGTCTGCTACCAAACAGCATTTTTGGTAAATTGTGGGAATATCTAATGTTTAGTAAATAACTGATGTTATGAACATTACAATGCCAAAATTAACATGCATATAATTACATGGCATTGGCAAAAGAGTGAGATGAAGAACAGAATTGCCTCCTGCTGAAATCATACTCATAACCATGAGGAGAAAATAAAACATTAACAATTAACACTGTTGGATGGAAAGGGTAGGTTGTGCTAAATTAAGCCTATGGCCGTTTTAGATTGGGGTGGTGGTGGGGAAGACAGAAAGAGGGAACTAGGATCTCTTTGTAGCTCCTGGGCCAACTTCAGAAATAGGTTTTTAAGTTCAAAGGCATTTAAACATTATTTTGAGACTTTGCAGTAGGCCACTGTCAGTAAGGTTGGAAATTATTTGGGAGACTATACACATGAAGCTAAAGCTTCCTTCTGTCAAAGCTGGCCTCTACATGTGTGTATATATCGGGTATTATCCCACGTCATTGTAGTGCTTTTAAAGTTGTAGCAACGTTTCAGCAGAATCTCATCTGCCATCATCATCAGGCTTCTGTATTGGTTTGTATGTGGTCAGGGTCTTACAGCCGTTGGTTTTAAATTTGAGGCTAGCCTATTTATTGGTGGCCACGGATGTTTTTTTCTACATCCTGGATTGGTTGGGAGTCTTGGTCTGTGTTTATTGGAACTTGGAGTTTGTTTGATTGTGTTTCTGGTTTCTTCTCTCTGTTTTGTGGCTTTGATTGGCTGGCAACACTGTTTCCTGTATTGGAGGCTTTCAGTGCAGGCTTGGCTTCGTGTGAAAGGACGGCTATTATCTATTAGGAAGCTAGGTTTCATCTGGGTGCCTGGTGGGGGATGTTTGAGCTGGAGGCATCAGAGGGAGTCTGTTGTGCCCAGGTGTTTGCCTGGCTTGTGGTGTGGAGATCTTTCTATTTGAGAGTGCAGGCTTCCAATTGATTGACATTCATACATTGGGCCACATACATTTGGGCAGACCAAGTAGAAGAATATAGTACGTCCTGGATGTAACACAAAATGCAGTAAAAAGCTGGAACACACTCCTCACTAGTCAACACATGAAAGCCACAGGTCATAGCATCACCTTCAATGGCACTAAAACCCTAGCCACTATAGAAAACCCAGCCACAGAATCATCAGAGAAGCCATAGAGATTGAAAAAAGATCTGAAAGCAGAATAGAAGAGATGATTCCACTAGACTGTCAATCAAAACAAACTCCAAGTCCAATAAACACAGACCAAAAGACTCCCAACCAACCAGCATGTAGAAAAAAACATCCTGCCACACATAATAGGCTAAGCCTCAAATTTAAAACCAACGACTGTGAGACCCTGACCCATATACAAACTCAATACAAAAGCCTGATGATGGCAGATGAGATTCTGCTGAAACGTTGCAACAACTTTAAAAGCACTACAATGACGTGGGATAAATACCGAGGAACTGAACAGCAAACACAACAGCACACACACACACCACACACCACCACATCCAGTATAATATATGTATAATTAATATATTAATATCTATATAATATACAATATACATATATATGTGCTGGTTTTAGGTCTTCTTTGGTATTATCCCACCATTCGTAGTTCTGTTAAAGTTGAGCAACGTTTTCAGCAGAATCCCACTGCCATCATCAGGCTTTCTGTTTGGATTAGTTCCTGGTTCAAATTGGAGGCTGGTCCCATTCTGATTGCTATGAGGAGCCTGGGTCTGTGGTTCATTGTGGACTTGGAGTCACGATTTGATTGGGTGTTTCCTGGTTTCTTCTGTCTGTTTTGTGCTTTGGATTGGCTGGCAAATCTGTTCTTGTGTTTGGGGCTTTCAGTGCAGCTGGCTCCATGTGAAAGGACGCGCTGCTCTCATTAGCAAGTTGGTTATTCATTAGCAAGCTGGTTTTTCAACCTGGGTGCTGGTGGGTGGGGTGTTGAGGTTTTGGAGCTATCAGAGGGAGTCTATTTTGTGCCAGGTGTTGCTGGCTTGGGGTGTGGAGATTTTTATTTCAGAGTGCAGGGCTTCCAAATGATTGACAGTCTGTGTGGAATCATCTCTTCTATTCATGTTTTTCAGTGTATTTTTTCAATCTCTATGGCTTCTCCTCTGATGATTCTGGTGGCTGGGGTTTTTTCTATAGTGGCTTCGGGTTTTAGTGCCATTGAAAGTGATGTTGTGACCTGTGGTTTTCATGTGTTGGACTAGTCGAGAGAGGTGTGTTCCATGCTTTTTTACTGCATTTTCTGTCATCCTAGGCAGGTACTTATTCTTGCTATTGGTTGTCCAATGTTTGGCCAGGCCTGGATGTCAGGGAATTCGTATATGCCTTGTTTTCCAAGGTCACTTTTGTCTTTAGGGTTCCTCTGGATGGCTGCTATTTCTTTTTGTCTGTTTTGAAGGCAGTCTTTATGTGATGCCCTGATGGTAGTATCTTACTGATTTTATACTGTATACCGTCTATTAGGGGGCAAGCCAGCTGTTCCATTAGGTCTGTTGGTTCTTCTAAGGGTCTCTGTTATGTCTGGTGTTTTGTTGTGGATCAGGTTGTGATTTTTTTTTTTAAGCTCATTGGCTGTCAATATTCAGTCAGGGTGCATAGTTCTTTATATGTGTCTTATCTCCAGGTGGGTGGGCGGTTTGGTGTCTGGTAATTGAGTGTTTTCGCTACGCGGAATTTATCTGTGCTGGGTGGTGTGGGATTGGGGCATTGAGGTAGGCGGTTGGTGTGTGTTTTTTTTTGGCATATGGTGTTCCCAGTGTCGCATTGTTCTTTGTAGATTAGTACATTGGCAGGTAGTGTTTGTTTATTTCGCGTTCCATGTGAACTTGAATTTTGGGGTGTGTGTTGTTTAGGTGTGTTAAGAAATGCTTTAGGTTTTTTTTCCATGGGGCCAATCACAAATTTCTGATGTTCTTACCATAAGTTTGGGTTTGTGGGTGGCATTAGCCAGGGCTCGGATCGAATTCTTTATGAATCGGTTTGCATAAACGGTGCAGTGGTGTCATTAAGGGCTCTTCAAGTTTGCTTGTATTTTGTCACTTTGTATATGAATATGTGTTGGTTTAGTGATGTTCTGGTTATGTTATGAGGTGTAGCTGGTTTGGGTATTTATTTGATGATTTCAC